>PVJS01025451.1:11000-27946 GCA_004027185.1 Glis glis
AAAAAAAAAAAAATACTCAAACAAGCCAGGTGTGGTGGTACATGCCTGTAATCCCAGTACTTGGGAAGCTGAGACAAGAGGATCGCAGGTTTGAGGCCAGCCTCAGCAATTTAAAGAACCTCAGCAACTTAGCAAGATCCTGTTTCAAAATAAAAAATATAATAGGGCTGGGGGTGTATCATGGAGATAGTATGCCTCTGGTTCAATCCTCAGTACTCCAAAAGAAAAAAAAACAACAAACATTATTTGGGAAATTTTTAAACTACACAAAAGTAAAGAGCATAGTGCAATAAACAATTGCATATTGTCATCCAACTTCAACCCTCACTGCCCAAATCCATTTCCTCTATAGTGTCACCTATTCTTGTATTATTTTTCAGTAACTCTCAGGCTTTCTTTTGTACTGGGGATTGAACCCAGAAGTGTTCTGCCTCCAGGCTATACCCCCAAAACCTTTTCATTATATATTTTGAAACAGGGTCTTGCTAAGTTGCTGAGGGTCTTGCTAAGTTGCCAAGGCTGGCCTCAAACCTGCGATCCTCTTGTCTCAGCCTCCCAAGTACTGGGAATACAAGTGTGTGCCACCGTGCCTGACACTCTCAGGCTTTTTATCATTTCATTCAATAGTAGTTTGGAACATAACTCTAAGAGACAAAGGCATCTGCTTTTAAGCAGAACCATAACACCACCATTATGTTTTCCCCCTGCTCCCAACCAATAATAATCCCCAAAGAGACTTCACAGGGAATGTGTAGACATTCTAAGTTCCTCTCCTCCGCTAATGACAAGCAAGCCACATCCCAGAAAGGGCACGCACGGGCTGTAAAGGACTTGCATTAGGAGGAGAGCCGAGAGTCACAATTTCTTTTTCTCTCACACCCTACTTCTCATTCTTCTAAACAGAATGCCCATCTGGCTGTGTGTCCCTCCCTCACACCTATGGCTCTTGTTCCAGCCTCACGCTCTCTCACCTGGACTGCTACTGCAGCCTCTTCCCCAGCCTCCCTGCCTCCACCTCTCCTGGGCCCTACAGCCGGAGAGATCCTGTTATGTCCAAGTCAGATCATGCCCCTCCTCCACTCAGGGCTCCTCATCTCACTCAAAAGGCTACACAGCTGGCCTGCCACCTTCGGTTTTGTCCTCTCACCCGGTATAGACATCTCAGGGACACCCCACCTCAAGGCCTTCACCCAGCCTGTCCCCTCTGGCTGGGAGGCTCTGCAGATGTCCACCTGGCCTGCTCCCTGCCTCCTTTGGTCTAGGCTCAGATGTCATGCAAGAGTACCCCATCTCTTGGTATCCACGGGGGGTCCACTCTAGACCCTCCTTGCACACCCAAATCCATAGACGCTCAAGTTCCTCATAGAACATGGTGTGGTGTTTACATGAAATGTTCTTGAATGGCTGTCAATCCCCTTTGCTTCCCATGAACAGGGAAAGTCCTTCCGAGGTGGTGTCAGGAAGTCTTTGCAAGTTTTCTGAGGGCTTCTTTCGGAACCGTCAGGCCTTATTTCGGAACCGTCAGGCCTTAGAGAGGAGCAATCACATTTTCTTTGCCTGCTGGTGGCCCTCTTGGTTCTGAGAATTACCTTTGGCAAGTGGGAGCCCCGGGAGAGGGGGACCAGCTCAGAGGTACCCGTTGTGGGAGCAGGCTGCAGCCAGCCTCCGCTGGGAACCACATCCTTGCTTAGCTCCTGCCCTACACGATTCACAGCTGTGACAGCTGTGATCCCCACGTCCGGCCTAGGGCCCAGCCCACAGCAAGTGCCCAGGAGGTAGGGTGTGTGTGGGGGGGTACAGGGGCATTATACCTCCAAGCTACATTCCCAGCCTTATTTTTTTATTCTTTATTTTGAAACAGGGCCTCACTAAGTTGCGGAGGGCCTCACTAAGTAGTTGAGGCTGGCCGCGAACCGGCAGTCCTCCGGTCTCAGCCTCCAAAGTACTGGGATTACAAGAGTGCACCACCACGCCCGGCGTGAATGAGTATTTTTGCATGAGTTGTTTTTCCAGCTCTGCGCCCACTGGCTACATAACCTTGGCCAAGTTGTTCTTGATCCTGAGCCTCAGTTTCCCCAAAGGGCGGGAGGGGATAATCCTGTTCATCGAGATGACCCCGCAGAACCGTGAGATGATACTGTGCGAGGCCTGCGTGGCTCTTCCGCTCCTGTCAGAACGCTCAGTCCTGTCCGGCCAGTTCACTTGTTATCTCCTGGCGGGTGGCTTCTCTCGTGCCCTCTTTCCCCAGGGGCCGGGGCTCAGAGGCGCTTCTGTGGATGCTCTTTGCTTGATTGAAGGTGCTTTGGGAAGCGGGAAGGACTTGAGCGAGGACGGCGACGGGAAGGCACATTAGGTACTAATGCCACCTGCCATCAGCGCGGTGGCCGGGCTGGCTTCCCTTGGGTCAGCCGGGCTGGGGTTAATTAGCTTCTGGACTTCTTCGCTGTGGGGTGTCTCTTTAATCACCGCCCCAGCTCAGGCCTGGCAGGAGGGAAGCCTGGACTGAAAGCAGGCAGGTCTTGCAAAAGGAGAACCCCTCAGAGCTGCAGCCGAGTTCCAGCGACCACTGGTGCACCTGCCTGCTCCCCCAGAGGGGGAAACTGAGGCCCGCAGAGGTCAGGACTGACCCGAGGTCCCTCAGTAAGAGGCAGAGCCAAGATCCGAGCTCAGATTTTCTGTGTGGGGGTCGGGAGCTCTGTCTGCTTCAGAATCCCTGCATCTGTTCCACAGATAAATCCCTCGCACCCGAGGCTGGGAGGCTGAGCATGCGTAGGACTAAAGCACAGGCCGTCCCTCCTCTCCCGGGCTTAGGGTCCAGCGGGGGACACCTGCCACCCAGCATTTCCACTGAGAGCGGCAAGCCGTTGAAAGGACCACGGTGGAGACAAACAGTGGCTCATCCAGGCTGCGTGGCTCGGACGCGGCTGGTCCTCACCAAAACCTGGGCTGAGATTTGATTGCGGCCGAATGGTGCGGGATGCGGCAGGGCCCTTGAGAGGTGACTGGTTCACAGGGCTCTGTCCCCGCGAATGCGCTCGCGTCTCTCCCAGGCGGGCTTCGTTCTCTCGAGGCTGGATGGGTCCTTGTGACAATGGATTCCTTTCATGAGACTGGACTGTTAGGAAGAGAGTCTGGCACCATCTTTGGTCTCTCTAGCACACACGCTTCTCTTCTTTTTTGTTTTATTTTTGATGCTGGGGATTGAACCCAGCGCCTCAAGCATGCTCAGCACGTGTTCTACCACTGAGCTACACCCCCAGCACCCACGTGCTTCTCTTCTGTGTGGATCTGCTTGTCGCTGGTCCCCATGCCTGAGCTACACGAGGCCCTCTCCACAAGCCAAGCACATGCCACGCAGCTGCCTGACCTTGGCCTTCCAGCCTCTAGAACTGTGAGCTCAATAAACATTCTTTTCTTTTCTTTGTGTGTGGTACTGGGGATTGAACCCAGGGGAGTTCTGCCTCTGAGCCACACCCCCAGCCCTATTTTATTTTTTAATTTGAAACAGGGTCTCACTAGGTTGCTGAGAGTCTCACTATGTTGCTGAGGCTGTCCTCGAACCTGCGATCCTCCGTCTCAGCCTCCCAAGTACTGGGATTACAAGCGTGCACCACCACGCCTGGCTAATAAACATTATTTCTTTTAAAAATTACCCAGTCTTGGGACATTTTGGTACAGTAACACAAAATAGACTAAGTCATTGGGATATCAGGGAAGACCTCTCTGAATAGGTGACTTAATTTTGCTAAGATAACGAGCTTTTCTTTTATTTATTTATTTATTTATTTATTTATTTATTTATTTATTTATTTTGCGGTACCGGGGATTGAACGCAGGGGCGTTCTACCTCCGCGCTACACCCCCGGCCCTATTTTTTTTTTATACTTTATTTTGAAAACGGGGCTCACGAAGTTGCGGAGGGCCTCACTAAGTAGAGAGAGAGAGAGAGAGAAACAGGGAGAGAGAGAGAGCTGAGGCTGGCCGCGAACCCGGATCCTCCGGTCTCCACCTCCCAAAGTACTGGGATTACAAGCGTGCGCCACCACGCCCGGCTGAGCTTTTCTTTTTAGAATGGTGGCTCATAAAATAACAGGAGAACATTATAATTCTGCACCCCCCAGTGGATTAGTGGGTGTAGGCTTTGGCACCACAGGCTGCACATATGAAGGAAAGAGAGACCAGCATACAATGCATGCCTCCTGGTACAAGAACAATGTCTCCTTAAAGGAATCCTGCTGAAAAAGTGAACATACATGGAGCCTCCAGCCCAGCCCTACCCAAAGAAACTCACATGTGAGCCACGCATTTCACATGGGTGACTTCAGATTTTCTAGAACAGGTAGATGTGAAAAAGGAACAGGGGAAGCCAGGCGTCATGGTGCATGCTTGTAATCCCAGTAGTTGGGAGGCTGAGATAAGAGGATCAGGGGTTCGAGGACAGCTTCAGCAACTTAGCAAGCACCTCAGCAATTCAGTGAGACCCTGTCTCAAAATAAGAAATAAAATTGGCCTGGGGTGTAGCTTGGAGGTAGAATGCCCCTGGGTTCAATTCTCAGTACCACAAAAACAAAAACAAAAACAAAAACAGAAACAAGTGAAATTATTACTATTATTATTATGATTTGCAGTACTGGGGATTGAACCCAGGGGCATTCTACCTCCAAACTATACCCCAGCCCTATTTTTTATTCTTTATTTGGAAACAGGGTCTCACTAAGTTGCGGAGGGTCTCACTAAGCTGAGGCCTAGCCGCAAACCCAGATCCTCCTGTCTCAGCCTCCCAAGTACTGGGATTACAAGCGTGCACCACTACGCCCAGCAAGTGAAATTAATCATAATAACCCAATATATCCAAAATATTATTATTATAGCAAGTAATTAATATGAAAGCAATATGGAAATAGTTTCTATTCTTTATTTGATATGAAGTCTTTATAATCTGGGGTACAGTTCATATTTAAAGCACATCTCAGTTTGGACTACCCCTATTTCAAATACTCAACAGCCACATGTAGCTGGTGGCTGCCATCTTGGACAGCACAGCTCTACAGCAACTCTCAGTTTTCAGGGAGTTCAGAGGACAGAGGAACATGTTAAACAATACCACGGAGGAGCTGTGCTACAGGAAAAATCATCCCAGATTTTTTTTTTCTTTTTAAAGAAATACATTGCAAGGGGAAAAAGTAAGAGAGGGAACATAAAAGTAACAGTCTTTGGAGCTGTGTTATAAAGCAAAAGTGTATGGGCCTTGTTTGGTTCCTAGTTGAAACAAACCATTCCTAAAACACTTTATAATGTTTATGAGGGAAATGGCAAACTCAACGCTGACTGAATATTTGATGATATCCAGGATTTATTTGTTTTAGATGTGATACTGGTATTGTGGTTATATACATATTTTTTTTAAAGAGTCATTATCTTTTAGCAAGATATACTGAAATATTTATGAAGGTATACTGGAATAATATGAAATCTGGAATTTGCTCGCAGATGATGTGGGAGGGGAGAGGTGGGTGGGGATAAAATGAAACAAGATCGATAATGGACGGTGCTGAGTGATGGGTGCATGGGTGTGTGTTCTACTATTCTGTCTGCTTTTGTGTTTACTTGAAGTTTTCCATAGTAAAAAAAAAAAGTTTAAGGAAATCGGGATGCTTTTAGAAAGGAACAAAGAGAGCAGAGGCCATGAAACCACAAAGTCTGTGAGGGTGAGGATGCCGTCTGCCCTATTCATCACTGTTTCAGAGCGTCTTACACAGACATGACAAGTGAGAGGTACTTGTTACGGTCTGATTCTGGACAGTATCCCCATAAAGGTTCATATGTAAAGGCTTGGTCCCCAGGGTGGCACTACTTAGAGGTGCTGTGGACCTTTAAGACGTGGGGCCTATAGGGAGGTCCTGAGGTCACTGGGGGTGCGCCCTCACAGGGGATTGTGGGACCCCGTCTCTTCTCTCTCTGCTTCCTGGCTTGTGATGTGAGCAGTTGCTCTGACATGGTCTCCCACCATGATGCGCCACCCTTTCCAGAGGCCCAAACAGATGGAGCCACCTGAACCTCCAAACTGTGAGCTAAATAAGATCTTCTCTTATAAGTTAATTGCCTCAAGTATTTCACTGTAGTAATGCAAAGCTAATATATAGTTTTGCATTACTGTAGTAATGCAAAGTGACTAATATAGCACTTAATAGTCCCTTCCTTCCTTCCTTCCTTCCTTCCTTCCTTCCTTCCTTCCCTCCCTCCCTCCCTCCCTCCTTCCCTCCTTCCCTTCTTTCCTTCCTTCCTTTCGCAGTGGGGATTGAACCCAGGGCATTCTACCACTGAGCTACAACCCCAACCCTTTTTATTTTGTATTTTGAAATAGGGTCTTGCTAAGTTACTATGCACTTGCCTCAAACCTGCAATCCTTCTGTCTCAGCCTCCAAAGTACTGGGATTACAGGTGTACACCACTGTACTCAGTTAAGATTCTGAGTTTCTGATAAGGCTAATAACAGGATTCTCTGTTTACAGCTTAACCCTACATGCCTAGTTCACTTCCAGGCATACAGCAGAGCTCAATATGTGGGTGGATGGGTAGGTGGGTGGATGTATGGGTGGGTGGGTGGGTGGTGGATGGATGGATAAATGGATGGATGGATGGATGGATGGATGGATGGATGGATGGATGGACAGGCAGGCAGATGGACAGATAGATGGGCAAATGGATGGGCAAATGAATGGGTAGGTAGATAGATGGGTGGGTGGATGGATGGATGGGAGGATGGATAAATAAGGAGCTCACAGTCCATGAAGGAAGACAATAGATAGATATGCATGAGTACCACACCAGGAAGAGAGAAGGAGAGAGGTGACTTATTTTCTTAGTTTGGATGGGTATACCATCAGCCAATAGCAGACTCCTCTGTTGGAGTCCATGGGGTCAGAGGTTATGGCGCTGCCAGACTCCTTGCTTAGGATGGTATTTCTGGAGCACTCATTGAACCCAGCATGCAGGCTGTGCCTTCCTTGGTCCACAAACCACCGTCTGTGGTTACTGACTGCTGAGAGCTTGAGGGCCATGGCTTCCCATGCTCCCCTCCACATTGGCCTTTCAGCACCTCTCTTGCTCCAGCCGCAGCAGGAAACCCACCTGTTTGGGCCCCTGCTGGTCCCCACCCAGGGTATGGCAGTCATGGCTCCCAGGCCAGGATGGGGCAGGGAGATGGAGGGTCTCTGGCTGGGAGGGGTTTTCCCATAGGTTTCTGACGTAATTTGCTTCCTGCTGGCTTCCTTTGCTAGCTGGCAGGCACTTTCTTCCTTCCCTGCTCCACAACCCACTCGGTTGTGGGTCCATCAAGGTCCATCAAGCTGGGTGTGGTGATGCATGCCTGTAATCCCAGTACTTGGGAGGCTGAGACTGGAGGATCGCAGGTTCACAGCCAGCCTCATCAACTTAGCGAGACCCCCTGCAACTTAATGAGACCTTGTTTCCAAATAAAAAATAAAATAGGGCTTGGGGGTATGTATAGTTCAGGGGCAGAATGCCCCTGGGTTCCCTCCTCTCCATTAACACACACACACACACACACACACACACACACACACACACACACACACTAATGCAAAGACTATTTCACTCCTCTTCACAAATGAAAAAAACAGTTAACAAAACTAAAAATAAATCATAAAACTATTTTTAAATGCGCAGAAGACTTGAACAGATGCTTCATAGAATAACATATACCAATGAGCCCATGAGCAACCGAAAAGTACTCAAATAAATCATCAGGGATATACCATTTCTAAAATTGTAAGCACCAGAAAACCAAATGTTTGTGAGGATATAAAGCATCTCCAATTGTCAAACATTGATTGTGGGAACAGAAAATGGTAGACTTGCTTTAGAGAACAGATTGCTAGTTTCTTAGGAAGTTAAACAACACCTACCCTATGACCCACCATTCCAGTTCTAGTTATTAATAAACAAGAAAGGAAAGCATATGTCCACAGAAAGACTAGTTCAAGAATGCTCATACCCACCTATTCACAATAGCCAAAGAGTGGAAATAACCTAAGTGTCCATTAACAGGGGAATGGATCAACAATTTGTGATGGACTCACAGAACAGAATATCACTCTAGTAAGAAGGAATAAGACATGGCTACAGAGCGAGTTTGGATGAATTTCACAGATAGAGTGTTGAGCGAAAGAAGCCAGACCTCAAAAAGATGGTTCTGTGTAATTGTATTTATATGATGTGGAAAAACAGGTACATTTAATTCAGTGATGATCAGGAGAGTGGTGGCCTAAGGGGCTCCACTGGAAAGGAACAGAAACCTTTCTGGGGTGATGGAAATATCCCCTATGCTGAGAACTGTGTTAGTGATAGCCATTGAAGCACATAAATTCACACATGGATTTGTACATGCAAGATCAGTGCATCTCAGTGTATGTAAATTTTGCTTCCATTTAAAAACTTGACATGAGAGGCAGATGTGATGATAGAAGGGAAGGTGTCTGGAGCCCAGCCGGAAGAACCAGGAATTCAAGGCTAAAGTTAGAGTCTGATGCTCCAGGGCCCTGGGGAGCCATGGGGGGTGTTTGAGCAGGGGGAGAGGGTGCAGTGGGGATCTGGCTCATCCTTGGCCACGTGTTCCAGAGACATTGTCTGTGGCCCCAGTGGCTCCGCTGTGCCACTTTGGTGACTGAGTCAGCTTAGCCCCCAGTATCTGGGCTTTCTCATCTGCCTCCTCTTTCCTGAAACGCTTTGGAAATTTTGTCCCCGGAGAGGCTCAGCTGGAGGCAGAACACCTGTCCTTCCTCCCCTGCTCCAGCCCTGGGGGCACTAGGGGCGGGGATGAGACTCCCTCGCAACCCCAGCTTCCCTGAGCAGAGACACACCGAGGCTTCGGAGAATCTCATTTCCAGTGCCAGCCGCCCTGAATCCTGGCTCCAGGGGTTTCTCTCTGCCTCACAATGAATGATGACTCACTGTGGGGGCGGGGCGGAGGCGGGAGCTGGGGGAGGGGGGCGGCCTGTCCCTGCGCGCGCCCTGGGGGTTTCCGCTCCTGACCTCCGCTGTCCACTCTACCCCGGCAGGATGAAGGGGCAGAAAGGGGCTCCAACTGTGGGGACAGACCAAGCTGGGGGCATATTCTATTTAAGCCGCATTTTCCTCTCCTGTAAAATGGAACGGGGTGTCTTCAGGCTTTGGGCACATGGGGTGCTGGGTGCCTGTCATTTATTGAAGGAGAGGTGAGAGAGGCAGCACAGGAAAGGGGAGGAGCCGCGGCAGGGTGTCAGCCTGGGCCTAACCCATGGGAGGGGGTGTAGGTGACCACCGCAAAGCTGTCCCTGCCTCTAGCCAAGATGGGGGTCTTGGGTTGGTCACAGGTTCTGGGACGCAGCTGGATGGATGCAGCCTAGGGACCAGGGCAGGGTGAGAATCCAAAGTCCACACATCTGAGCAGGAGCCATATTCAAAAGTATTTAGCCAGAAGCTGGCAGACAGCTAGGTCCTGGAGCTCCTTCAGTCCCTGGTCATAGGCAGGTGGCTGCAGAGTGGCGGGGACTGGGGTCAGCGGCGACCCACCACCTGCGCTTCCCAGTTGGCCACATCATTTTGCTTCCTTCGTGCACCTGTGGACGCCCAGCACGCCGACGCTGGGCCAGGCCATGTGTCTCGGGCCACCAGTCACCTGTCCCCACTCCTTCCCCATTGCCAACATTTCTCAATTATGTGCACACCCAACCCAGGGCTCTGCTTTGATGGAGCTTTCTAGAAACAGTGAATTAGAAGACCATGTGGGATGCTGCATCTCCTTCTAAAAACCTGCCGCGCTCCATGAAGGAAAGAACATTGACAGGAGTCAGACAGCCTGGGTTTGAATCCAGCTCTGTCAAGGATGGGCTGTGTGATCTCATTCACGTTGCCTTCCTCTCTGGGCCTCAGCTTCCCCCTCTACAAAACACGGGCACACTAATGTGCCCAACCAAAGTGCTACAGGAGCCGGGGCTGGTGGCGCGCGCCTATCATCCCAGGACTTGGGAGGCTGAGACCAGAGGATCGCAGCTTCGTGGCCAGCCTCAGCAACATTGGGAGACCCTGTTTCTGAGTAAAAAATTTAAAAATAGGGCTGGGGGTGTAGCTCAGAGGTAGAAAGCTCCTGGGTTCAATCCCTACTATTAAAAAAAAAATTGAAGCCGGGCGTGGTGGCGCACGCTTGTAATCCCAGTACTTTGGGAGGCAGAGACTGGAGGATCCAGGTTTGCGGCCAGCCTCAGCTCTCTCTCTCTCTCTCTCTCTCTCTCTGTCTCTCTCTCTCTCTCTCTACTTAGTGAGGCCCTCCGCAACTTTGTGAGACCCAGTTTCAAAATAAAGTATAAAAAAAAATAGGGCCGGGGGTGTAGCGCGGAGGTAGAACGCCCCTGGGTTCAATCCCCGGTACCGCAAAAAAAAAAAAAAAAAAATTGAACTGGGAGATGAAGAGCCTTATCATGTGCTGTGTCTAGCAGCACATAGTGGGCATGTCATGGGAAGACAGGATGACATCTTATGGGTTCTTGGCCCCAGTGTCAAAGAAGAATTTCAGCACACGCCAGTCAGAGATAAAGGTACAGGTTTAATTTAAGAAAGGTGGGGACACAGGCTTAGGGAAGGCGCAGGCCATCTCAAGGGTATGAGAACTGCAGCAGAGGGGGGCTCAGAGAGCTGCTGAAAAGAAAGAGAGTGTGCGCCCCCCGGAGCTTTATAATCTTTTTTTCTATGCCCACTAAAGAAGGAGGGTGGCCAGGCCCACGGCAGGAAGTGGGGTACCATGGGATGGCGGCCTCCCCTTTGAAGTTTTAGCAGGCAAAAGATGTGGATTCCCTCCAACTACGAGCGGGAGACAAGAAGTCGGGTACCTGGTGGAGTGTAGGGCTCTTCTAACAAAGAGGTGTGACATTTCCTGGGATTTTTTTCCTCGGATTCTTTCCCTGGAAACTGAGCAAGCTCTTTCTCTAGAATCTAATCACCTCAGGAATTTCAGATGTGAAACTAGCCCATTTTTGGCTCTTTGGGCAAGTCCCGGGCAAGCCCTGCAGAAGCTAAGGGTTTTAGATTTCCTTTTTAAAACTATATTTCCTTTCCTTCCCAATTTGTCTCCTTTCTACCTAAAATTTTATCTCTTCTATTCTACCTCATCAGGCACTTGACAAATGCAAGCTTTTCCTCCCTTTTCTCTTCTGGCATGACTGTGTCTGTGCGTCCTGCCATCTCTGGGGGGGCAGCTTTCACAGACTCATCGTTGCACTAGAGGGTCAGGTTTATTCTGCTCCTCGGCCCTCAGGGGCCTCTACCCTCAGGGCGGGGGCCCTGGTGCTGTTGGTTTCTGTGTCTAGTTCCAGCACTGCTCCAGCAAGGCTGGCTTATTTCCTCTCAGCTGTGTCTCACTCGTGCCAGGAGCCTGGGTCTTCTGTGAGCAGCCTTTCGTATCCGCATCCACTGCGCTTTCCTTGGAAAACTGGTTTGGCAGAGGCGGATCTTTGCCAGAAAGCTCTCCCTTTGTTCAGAACCCTGGTAAGCTGGTGAGGAGCCCTGCTTGGGATCTGAAGTCACCAGTGAGGACTTCAGAGGGGCTGCTGGTGGACACAGGGTGGGGCTCAGTCTGGGTGCAATGGCAGACGCTGGGCAGGGCCTGAGACCAGATGCATCTGACTGCTTCCCTTAAGGGCACCTATCTGTGGCAGGAGGGGCAGGGCAGGGTGGTGGCGCCACCAGATCTGGATCACAGATCTCCCCACCCCCGCGAGCCGCCAGCCATAGTTCTGCCTGTCTCCGCACCACATGGTACTGCTGGCGCTCCCCCAGCCCTGAACACACTTCCTCCAACCCTGTCTCCCGGACAAGGGGGCACCTTCCCGAGCACGGTCACACCAACATCAGCTCTTATCAAGAGGGATCAGACTGGTTCTCTTCCTTTGAGAACAGGATCACCCCCAAGGGGTGGACTTGGTCAATTGTTTTGCAAAAACTTGGTGTTTGGAGATTTCCTAGTGGTTTTTGTTGTTTGTAGTTCTGGAAGCAACACACACACACACACATATGTGCTTATATATTAGGATTTATATATTTCTATCTTTGTGTGTGTGTGTGTGTGTGTGTGTGTGTGTGTGTGTGTGTGTGGTACTGGGGATTGAATCCAGAGGCGTTCTACCTCTGAGCTACACCCCCAGCCCTATTTTAATTATTTTTTTATTTTTATTTTTTGGCAGTACTGGGAATTGAACCTGGGGCATTCTACCTCCAAGTTACACCCCCAGCCCTATTTTTATTCTTTATTTTGAAACAGGGTTTCACTAAGTTGCAGAGGGCCTCACTAAGTAGCTGAGGCTGGCCGCGAACCTGGATCCTCCAGTCTCAGCCTCCCAAGTACTGGGATTACCAGCTTGCACCACCACGCTGGCTTATTTTTTTTTATTTTGGAACAGGGTCTAGCTAAGTTGCTGAGGGTCTTGCTAAGTTGCTGAGGCTGGCCCTGAACCTGCGATACTCCTGTCTCAGCCTCTCAAGTACTAGGATTATAGGCATGTAACACCATGTACATAGGCTGTCACTATATCTCTTAAACAGATGTGAAAAGGTTAACTCTTTACTTCCCAAAAGGATTGCCACAGCTTTTTCCTGTATACACAGTCCCCTGGGAGCATATAATACAATTTATTTCTCAGATATCAAAACTTTGTCTACTATGAAGTCAGATGGTTATATAAATGTTCATAAAAGAGAAAAACGTGATTGATAAGAAATCAATCTCTTTACAGCAAGGTCTGTCTTGCTGGAGAATCCAAAATAAAGGAAGCGATTTTCAGTGAGTCTTGCAGAAATGCTGGAAGACCACCAGCCCACGGGTGTGCTGGGAGGCACGTCTGTGATCTCTTTCTACCTCACTGCAATTGAAAAATCCCAGAAAATCAAACAGATGTGGATTCACATCTTGGCCCAGACCCTCTGCAGATGTATTCCCTTGGAAACGTGACTCCTTCTCTGAGCCTCAGTTTCCCCCTCTATAAACTGGACATGATAATAGCATCTGGCTTGTACTGGTGCTGGGGAGCACATTTTACGGCATACGGTAGGTACTCAATACATCCTTCTTGGGTCTGAGTTTGGATTTACAGACAGGAGACCCTTGGGGGGATAGGGGAGGGTGTGGCGGTGTGGAGATCGGGAGTGGGAATTTGGGCTGTAGCACGCGGGCGGCTGCTTTCTCCCTATAAATTTTGACATTTTTCTTGGCAAAGCTGTATATCTTTCAACTCTCTGGCGCTTGGTATTGTTTATCTGCTTAGCTCTCCCTGGGGTCCCATCTCAGAAACAGAGGCCAGGAAAGGCGAGGTCTGTGTGGTCTAGGTCGCAAGATCAAGGGATGGGCCTTGGTGGTCACACAGCCCTGGTAGGGCTCCAGCCTGGCACTGAGCCCAGGGAGGGCGGAGGAGCAAGGAAAAAGAGAGCGGCTCCAAGTCAAGAACGCCGATTTGACATTTCACACTCTCTGGAGACGCTCAAGAACAAGGCCTCGCTGGGCGTGGTGGCACACGCCTGAAATTCCAGCGACTTGGGAGGCTGAGGCAGGAGGATGGCAAGTTCGAGGCCAGCCTGGGCAACTTAGTGAGACACTGTCTCAAAATGAAAAGTAAAAAGGGCTGGGGATATAGATCAGAGGTAGATCACTGCCAATTCAATTCCCAGTCCCACAAACAAAACAACAAAAATAATGGGGCCTCAAGGTCTGGGGCGTGTGGAGCAGAGGACGGAGGTGGCTTGCTGGACAGGCCTTGGCTGGGATTCCTGCTCCTACACAGACCGGCCGTGTGTCCTGAGGTGAGTTATTTTCCCTCTCAAGCCTCGGCTTCTTCCTCTGCAAAATGAGGAGGGTCACTCCTATTAGGGGGGGCTTACCAGGATGTCATGAGCCGACCACAAGTGAATGGTGACGGGTCCTTTCCCCCTTGTCTAACTAATGGCTGAGAAGTTTCTGGACCATGCCAACTGATTGACCTGCTAAGTTACCGAAGCCTTCTCAGCCCAGGTGCAAGGCAAGCCAGGGGCTCCCAAGCCGTCTCCACCAGGCACACCCTGCCCAGCCCCAGCACAGGAGCCATGTGCAGCACACGTGCTAGAAGAACGGGACCGTCATTCTTCCCTGGGAAGCCGGGGCTGTGTCTGCAGGTCTTGCCTGGCGACAGGCACACTGTGCCCAGTGTCCTCTCCCAGTTTCCACTGCCTTAATATGAAATGCATCTGTACTGCAAGAGTATTATGAGAGCCGGGTGTGGTGGCGCACATTTATAATCCCAGTACTTGGGAGGCTGAGACAGGAGGATCGCAGGTTCAAGGCCAGCCTCAGCTACTTAGTGAGGCCCTGTTTCAAAATAAAGAATAAAAAATAGAGCCGGGCGTGGTGGCGCACGCTTGTAATCCCAGTGGAGACCAGAGGATCCGGGTTCGCGGCCAGCCTCAGCTCTCTGTCTCTCTCTCCCTGTCTCTCTCTCCCTGTCTCTCTCTCTCTCTCTCTCTCTCTCTACCTAGTGAGGCCCTCCGCAATTTCGTGAGACCCGGTTTCAAAATAAAGTATAAAAAAATAGGGCTGGGGGTGTAGCGCGGAGGTAGAACGCCCCTGCATTCAATCCCCGGAACCACACACACAAAAAAAAGAATAAAAAATAGGGCTGGGGGTGTAGCTCAGAGGTAGAATGCCCTGGGTTCAATCCCCAGTCCTGCAAAAAAAAAAAAGTATTATGAGGATTAAGTGAAGTGGGGATTACAAAGCACTTTTTTTTTTGCAGTACTGGGGATTGAGCCCAGGGGCATTCTATCTCGGAGCTCTACCCCCAGCCCTATTTTTTATTCTTTATTTGGAAACAGGGTGTCACTAAGTTGCGGAGGGCCTCACTAAGTAGCTGAGGCTGGCTGTGAACCTCCCAAGTCCTGGGATTAAAAGCGTGTGCCACCACACCCGGCTATAAAGCACTTAATACAGTTAAGTGCAGTAGCTAAAAGAATGGGTTCTGGATTTAAACTGGGTTCTAGCTCCATGTCCACTACTTCCTAGCTATGTTAACTTGGGAAATTGCTTAAGCTTTCCTCATCTGGCAAATGGGGCTATGTCTCCAACCCATCTAACAGAGTGGTTGAGGAGCACCAAGATAACAGATGGGGGGGGGGATTTAAATGATTTGAAGGCAACTGAAACTAAATGGTAGCATCTGCAAATTAGCCCCCGTTTTCAAAAATAAAAAAATAAAATAGGAGTTATTATTTTTTATTTTGGGGGGTGTAGCTCAGAGGTTCAATCCCTTGGGTTCAATCCCTAGTACTATTAACAAAAAAAAAAAAGAAAGAAAGAAAGAAAGAAAAGAAACGAAATGGTTGGGCACAGCATGAAGGTGGGGGAAGAATTGTGCTCAAGCATTAGTTATTCTCCAATTTCCCTGTCTACCAATCACACCAACCTAATTGAGCTTTAATCAGTTCTAACAATATAATTGAATTTCAGTCATACCAAAGCAGCCTCTTTTATTTTATTTATTTATTTATTTTGCAGTACTGGGGATTGAACCCAGGGGCATTCTACCTCCAAGCTACACCCCCAGCCCTTTTTATTTTTTTATTTTATTTTGAAACAGGGTGTCACTAAGTTGTGGAGGGCCTCACTAAATAGCTGAGGCTGGCCGTGAACCTGGGTTTCTCTTGGCCCTCCACAGTTTTTCTGGGAATTTCCTGCCTTGCAAAGTTTGTCAGCGTCTGGGAGACAGGAAGGCCAGAGGGGAGGAGAAGGAATGAGTCTACTTCTCATGAACACACCCTGCCGGCCTCCGCTGGACCCTGTGCTAGAGGAGGCCCGCGGTGGAGAAGGCGCTCTGGCCGAACACTCTGAGAAGGCAGGCTTCGCTAAGCATTCAGGACAAGCCTCAGACTGTGGGAAGACAGACTGTTCCAGTAAATTCTTTCACTTCAATATTCAGTGGGAGCTGGGTATGGTGGTGCACACCTGTAATCCCAGTACTTGGGAGGCTGAGACAGGAGAATCACAGTTTGAGACCAGCTTCAGCAACTTAGAGAGGCCTTCTGCAACTTAATGAGACCCTGTTTCAAAATAAAAAATAAAATAGGGCTGAGGGTGTAGCTCAGAGACAGAATGCCCCTGTGTTCAATCCCTAGTGTGTCTGTCTCTGTCTCTGCCTCTCTTACACACACACACACACACACACACACACACACACACACGGAGGGCAGTATCACCAGGGACTGGGTCCCTCACCTGTAACATCCGCTAAAACCCTTGGAGCTGCACAGACAATGCTAGCTGCTACGGAGGACCCGTCTGGGTCTGAACTCTGGCCAGCTGCCCTTGGGCTCCTTCAGTGGGAAGGACACTGTGACCTGAAGCACACAGGCTTTCCTCCTGCCCTGTCTCCCCTACCTCTCTGTCCCTGCTGCTCCCCAGTTTTCCTCCCACACCGATCCCTCACTTCCAAATCTTTCCAGGGAGGTCAAGCTGAGGCCCTCCTCCTCCAGGAGGCCTTCCCTGATCCCTGGGGAGGCCGGGTCACCCTCTGGTACAATCTAGCATTACTCCTTCTTAGCACTTGCTAGGTTTGGATGTGGTGTGCCCCCCAAGGGTCCCCGGTGTGTCAGTGGGAGACATGGTGGGACCTTTAAGAGATGGGGCTTAGTACAAGGCCATTGGCGAAGGTACCCGGGATAGGACTGATGTCCTGTTCTCTCATGAGACCCTGGCTAGTTCCCCGGAGAGTGACTTGTTCTAAAAGAGTTTCCTGTCCCACCATGCCATCTCTTCTGCACATGCTCCTGCCACTGCGATGCCATCTGCCACGAGGTCCTCCCCAGAGCTAAGCAAAAGCTAGCGCATGCCCTCGAACTGTGAACTAAGTAAACCTCTTCTTTTTTTTTTTTTTTTT
>PVJS01025452.1:0-27847 GCA_004027185.1 Glis glis
GGGGGGAGGGACACCAAGAGCTGTGTGCATGTATGTTAACACCAAACTGATACTCATTGTGAAGTGAGACTACAATGCACCAATAAAAACATAAAAAAAATAAATAAAAAAAAAAGAAATGATCATTTTTTAGCAGTTCTAGTAAACTACTAAGGAAGAAAACCTTGCTTCCTATCAAGTTTTTAAATAACACAAGACTAATTAGTTTCTTGTCATGCTTCGATCACCAGGTGAAAGGACACCTCAACCTAAAGATTAATTTGCTATAGATTTCAACACTGATAAATTGGAATTAAGTGGCTCAGTCAACATCTTTTTTTAATAATTACATTTTCCAGGGAAGTACAAAAGATTAGTATCCAGGTGTTTGAACATTTAGGGTTTTTAGTTTTGATTCATCTTGGTATATCTGATAGAAGATATCATTATCAATTCTTTTAATTATTTTCTGAATAATTAGGTATATGTCACATCTATAGGATATTCTACTATTGCTAACTTCTGGATTTATTGCCAATTGTCTTATATTTTGATTCTGCAAATGCCACCTGTCCCTTCTACATCTCATGACAATTTCCTCTAACAGACGTTTTACTGAATTTCTTGCTTCTGGTGAATTATGATTACTATCCATCCTGCATATTGCCACTAATGAGTTTAATTTTATTCTGCGGCTCATGTTATTTGAGTGAGTACTCCTTGTAATATTATCTGTAATAATATCCAACATTATTGAAGATCTACTATGTACTTTAATGAATAATGAAACAACTTAGTAGAAATGGATACTGTCACCATATATATTTTCTGTATTTGCTAGACTATTTTAGTTTGATTCCACATAAATAGATATCCATTTGTGCAATCAACTTGACACTCACAGGAGAAATCTGAGGCTAGTATACTTTCACAGATTTTATATAGTAGAGCATACTGATATGCAAATTTAAATGTACTGATGTATCATAGTTTAATTCAATTATTGACAATGATAAAAATTAATCATTTAAGTTTAAAATTATAGACTTAGAAAACTGTAAGTAAAACATAAATAGAGATTAGCATCACATTGCATTTTGGATTAAAAATGCCAATAATATTCTCTTTTCATGGTAAGAAATCATTACACAATATTGACTGATACATTTATATATTAATTCAAAATCATCTAACTTAGGTTGACATGATAAACAAAAGTAATGAGAAACCCAACAGCAAAAGCTTTTTGTATTATATCAGAACTAAAGTTGGGAGTGGAATGGAGAGCAGACAAGAGCATGGGAGTATATATAACAGATAATTAAACACAGTTTAATATAATTCCAAACTGTGTAATTTTCTTTCAGTCTTAGAAAATTAAGAATTTAAAATTACCTGAAATATTAAAATCTTATTTTAAGTGATTTTTTATGGACAATGAGATGCAATAATTTTTCCTAATCAACAAATAGGACACTGTAGCCAATCTATTCCAAGTTCTTTTGCCCTTTAGTAGGAGAGCCTAATTTTAGTGGTACTACATTTCTGAGCATCCTTTTAAATTTGTTGTGGTCAGTTGTCTAGTTGCTCCTGGGAAGGTTAGTAAAGAATGCTTAAACAACTGGGAAAGTTTATTTTTGTTCTTTTTAAAGATTTTATTTTTAAAGATTTTACTTTTTTAGGCTTTGCTTTTACTCTTGATTCCAGCCTGGAGCTATCTTAGATTATCAGATAACCTCCAGCAGGAAGTCATGCATACAGTATAAAGAAAAAAAAAGGAAAAGAAAAATGAAAAGCTATAACCTTATATAACCTTAAGTACTTGAAGGTAGAGTATATGTTGACTCTACCTTCATGTCAACCATGGACTGCTGCTATATACACTGGTTGTATGCGGAAAATAAACACCTGTTTCATGGAAGCTTCTGTTCTTCTTTTCAGTTACAAACACCCATACATAATTTTAAATATTATAGATAGTAATATTAATAACCAATTATGGAGTTTACTCTAAGTAAACTACAAAATAGTTTTTTTCTAGAAATTTGTGATCACATTATGGTTTTACTAAGAGTGTCTTCTATCAAAAAGTCAGTTTGAAAATTGCAATATAAGATACATTAAAGTAAAAAAAAATAATACTATATATACTTAATTTAACAATTACATAGCAACACTATATTCCAATCAACCAGGAAATCTCAGTGCACAGTACGAAGCATTTTTACTTCTTGCTTGTGCATGTGCAGGTTGCCTGAGTCTCAGTTGACTGGATTCGACTGTGCTTGTTTCTAGTCAAATATATTCAGGTTAACTCCACCTGTCTGTGATTTTTTGGACTATCAAGCTACCTAAGGCATGTTCGTCCCAATGATGAGGTCAGATGGTCCCAGGGAGATGAGCAGAATTAAGCAAGGCCTCTTAATGGCTATGCTCAGAAATAGCCATTCTATCATTCCAAATATATCACTCCTCCATCTATTCCTCTTCCAAAAGCAAATCATATGACTAACCTCAACATCTGTGGACCTGGGATATACTGCTTTCATAAGAAATGGAGCTTAAGGAGAAATAAATCTTAGATGAACAATAATACACTATAAGATTCTAGTAGAACTTTGAGTGTATCACACATTTCCAATGGCAAGGTGTTATTAAAGAGAAAGTACAATATATGTTATTGGAACCTATCTTAAAGGTGTATCATATGGTTATGTTAATAATCATTTTATAAACTTTTTCATATACCACAATTAAAAGCAACATTTTGAGAAGCTGTCCTCTGCCTTTCACTAAAAACACCACCAACTATAATTCTTAGCTAGATACATTTCTCTTTTATGAGATCAGTTCCAATTTTTAGGAAAGGGATAATTACTGAAATTGTTCTACAACCATTCAGTTATATAAGTCTTTTGATTAAAGAAATGCAATAAATACTTTCACAAAATGGTACAAAATAAATAGATAATTGAAGCAACCAATGACAATGCAAAGTAAACATATTTTAACTGGTTTTCAGAAAATAATATGATATCTCTATTCATCCATATATGAAATCCATATCCATATTGATATTTTCAAACATATTTTATTTGCATTTACTAAAAATGTACTTTAATACCACTTTCTACTGATGCATGCCTATGCTTATATATTATTTTAACTTGATATGGTTCTCCTATCTGTATCTATATTACTGTCAATTTCTAGAAAAAAATTAATCATCAAAGTCTTCTTAAGGCATTGCTTTAGAAAATGAAAAGAGATATATTATCTTATATGAAGTATATATTTAGGTCATTTGATATTTTGAAAAGCAAATATCCATAATATTGTATTTTAATGGAAAATGTTGCACATTATCATTGATTGATTGACTCACTGAAAGCCATCTATGGATGGCTTATTACTTAAACAAATTAAGAGTCTTTGTTCTCCACAGAGTTTAAAGCCTAACCTACAAATTGCCTGTTTGAGTTGTTGTGAGGGTTAAGCGTTAGTACATGTAAGGCACTTAAAAAATGCTTAACACAAAGACGTTATTATAAAAAATTTAGCTCACACAATAATGAATCTTCTATTCCTACTGTTATTTTAACCACTACTACTGGTTGGCAGTTGGTTAGTGTATGGAAAGAATGACTGAGAGATTAAAATAATTATCATTCAAAATATATAATTATAAATTGGGAATGTATAACATGATAAACATGGGGATCTGGCCTAGCTTGGAGAATTATAATCATCTAGGTACCATTATTGTAAATTGAAAAATTTACCAAAATAAATGAGAGCTAGATCCTAATTATAAAGTAAAATTAAAACCATAAAAGTGTTAGAAATAAATATTTGAGAAATTTTTAGATCTTTCAGTTTGCTCATGCTTCCACAAGGACTCAAATTTCAGAGACCATAAGATGGAAAAATTCAATTGTATAAAAATTTTAAAAATGTGGGCCGGGCGTGGTGGCGCACGCTTGTAATCCCAGTACTTTGGGAGGCGGAGACTGGAGGATCTGGGTTCGCGGCTAGCCTTAGCTCCCTGTCTCTCTCTCTCTCTCTCTCTCTCTCTCTCTCTCTCTCTTTCTCTCTCTCTTTCTCTCTACCTAGTGAGGCCCTCTGCAACTTCGTGAGACCCGGTTTCAAAATAAAGTATAAAAAATAGGGCCAGGGGCGTAGTGTGGAGGTAGAACGCCCCTGCGTTCAATCCCAGGTACCGCAAAAAAAAAAATGTGGACAATAAAAATAACGAGATAAATTCATGGAAGACTATCTCCAAAACATATGACAGAATTTTTATTATATATATGTATTATGTATATGCATACATAATCAATAATAAAATATTAGCAATTAAAAATGTAATGGCCAATTATAGAAAACAGTTTGGAGGAAGACAAGAGTTTATTTAGCAAGAGACTCTGGTAATTTTCCTGGAAAGAAATTGGATTTGATGTTGGTATTAATAGAGAAAAGTAGAAGGATTGGAGGGATATTCAGGAGATTAGGTTGTCAGGAATTGGTGATAAACTGGATAGGAGGAATGAAATAGATGCAAGTGTTGAGGATCATCCCATTCCTTTCTGGTTTGAGTGGAGACAGATGGTGGCCAATCATCATAATGATGATCCTGGAGGAGGACCAGGCTTGAGATAGAGTAGGTTAGGATTTGGCAGTGTTAGGTTTGAGAGGCCGCTGAGGCATCCAAGTACAGGTTTTTAAAATGGTTATGTCTGGAGAGGTAACACTAAAAGTTTAACAACCTCATTCGTTCACATGTTCTTTGGTATTTGACAAATAACGCAGAGCAGGGACAAATATATATGGTGTAGTGGTCCCTTTAAAGAAAAAGCAAAAGGAACATGGGAAAAAGAGATTAAAAGTAAATACTCTAAGATAAAACTGCAAGACTGGACCAGGGGTGAGCATTTGCAGGAAAATGAAGTATTTCATCAAGGTCAGACAACTAATTAAGAACAAAGGCTGTCGATCATTTTAATTAACAGATGGCATCAACAAAAATATAGGAACAGGGTAAGAATTTTGGCTCAGGATAAGCACAGATAGGATTAATTGTTCATAACGCAGCTTTCAATAAAAAGAAAAATTTACGTGATTTTTTTACTCTTCCCACACCCAACCCTGGAGTCACCAGAAAACAAAGAGATTGTTGGACCTTAGGGAAAATTGTAGCCCCTAATAGAAAAGGGTCATGTCACAAACGTGATATAGGTTAACAGATAATGTTTTATTTATTCGTTCATCATTGTTAAAACCTTAATCATTATTCAGGCTTTTTCTTCAGAGAAGTGATCATATCAGGTAACAGGTCAGGAGTGGATAACATTTATAGGTAATTTGGCAATCTGACTATTTTCTTTTCTCTCCAATCTTTCTTTCACCAAAATGATTACATGTAAGGAGTCTTTTCAAAGCTCCTTATAAGGAGCTTACAGGGAAACTAGATGTTTCCCTGAGAGGTAAAATGGTGCATTGGAAGGAGGGAAGCCCAGGCTACAATGCCAAGGGATATACTCTGAGATGACTTATTTGTACCATCCACTTTCCATTTTGTTCTCAAATTCAAGTAGTGGGAACAGAACTTGCAGTCTGAAATTCAGCTTATCTCATGGATACATCTGACCACCCAAGACAGTTGACCCAGGGGCAAAGAATTCATACTCACCAGGAGAAATGGGTACAGCTCACAGAGGAGCTCAACCATGATAAATAAAGATAACAATGCAAACAACCTATAACCATGAGGATGCAATCAATGTCAAATTCTTCATCCAAATGCAGGATAAGAATTTAAAATCAGCCGGGCGTGGTGGCGCACGCTTGTAATCCCAGTACTTGGGAGGCGGAGACCGGAGGATCTGGGTTCGCGGCCAGCCTCAGCTACTTAGTGAGGCCTTCCGCAACTTCGTGAGACCCGGTTTCAAAATAAAGGATAAAAAATAGGGCCAGGGGTGTAGCTCAAAGGTAGAAAGCCCCTGGGTTCAATCCCCGGTACCACAAAAAAAAAAAAAAGAATTTAAAATCAACAACACTACACTTAGGGAAACAGAAATGATTTTGTTAATATTTATTAGAAAAAAGTAGACTTGAAAGCCCTTTAAAATCTTTGAGAAATTCTGAGTATTGCAACAATAATTGCAATAAAGAACCTAATAGATAGGCTGACTGCAAAAATAGATACGGCTTAAGAAAAAGTTTTGAACCAGGTTAGGTCAAACAACCACTCAGAGGGCATCAGTAGAATATAATATAGTTTGAAATTATAAAAAATTATCAAGAAATACTGCCAATATCAATATACAAGATAAGAAAAATAAATTAGTAAATATTTGAAGATTTAATTGCAGAACTTTCTAGAATTGAAAGTACCCCATCTTTTTAGAAAGTGCATACAAGACATGCACAAAACTCTCTCTCAAGAATAGATAGCAAATAAGCTTGTGAACAGTTGTTCAATACCATTAGCCATTAGTAAAATGCAAATTAAAACCAAATATAATATAACTTATCACCTACCAGAATGGTTAAAATGAAAAGAGTGGTAACACCAAGTTCTGGTGAATATGTACAGAATCTGGTTTGCTCATATATTTTTGATGGAAGTGTTAATGGTAAAACCATTCTGGAAAATAGTTTGCCAGTTCCTTTTAAAACTAAACACTGACTTACTATATACACTTGTCAATTACACTGGGGCATTATGCCACACAAATAAAAATTTACTTTTGCACAGGAACTTGTACATGAATGTTCATAGCAACTTTATTCATAACAGAGAATATCTTGAACAACTCAAGTATGTTTCTTTTTTTTTTTTTGTGGTACCGGGGATTGAACGCAGGGGCGTTGTACCTCCGCGCTACGCCCCCGGCCCTATTTTTTATCCTTTATTTTGAAACTGGGTCTCACAAAGTTGAGGAGGACCTCACTAAGTAGCTGAGGCTGGTGGCAAACCCGATCCTCCGGTCTCCACCTCCCAAGTACTGGGATTACAAGCGTGCGCCACCAAGCCTGGCTCAAATATATTTCAAAGAGAGACTTATTAATCAAACTGGTACATCTGTACCACTGAACACTAATCAACCATCAAAGAGAATAAACTACTGATATATGCAATAATTTAGAGGAATCTCAAGAAAATTGTGCTGAGTGGAATAAGGTCAATTTCAAATGGATATTATATGATTCTATTTGTATAATAATTGTGATGTGATGTAATTATAGAGATGGAAAGGAAATTAGTGGTGTCCTGGGTTTGGGGAAGGGAGCTTGAGTGTTCTGTGATTATACAAACCTACATGTGATAAATTAGCACTACACACACACACACACACACACACACACACACACACACACAATGAATGCATGTACAACTGGTGAATTCTTATTAAACTCCAGATTGTACCAATGTAAATTTCTTAGTTTCGATAATGTAGTATATGTTGGCTTGGTGGTATTGAAGGGTTCATAGAACTTCCTTGTATATTTCCATGTGACCTGCTATGTTTCAAAATAGAAGTTTTTTAAAAAAATAAAAAAGACTTTTTATTAAAAAGACTTGTAAAGCCCTAATGGGGATACATACAGGTGGGGGAAATGACACAAATATACACAAACACTCCTACACTTAACATTCTAGCAAGCAACAGTTATTTAACAACAAAGTCTGGAAATTCACAATGGCTCCATGCTTCTCAATAACATCAGTGTGTACCAAAAATGGGAAAATATTTTCAAGGTATTAAAGGAGAAAATCAAGGCTAAAATAAATGTTTGGCTAAACTGTCAGACATGTATTCATTTGTTTATTCAGCGAACACTTACTGCACAGCTACTATATGCAAAATGTCATTCTTGGCATTGAGAAGAGCACAGTGAATAAAACAGACCAATATCTGATTCAATGCACCTATGCCGCTTTAAGTGAAAGTTTGCCAATCTAGAAAGCCCTCCACATTTCCTGGCTGCTCAGGGCAGCCTGGCGTAGATCTTTTCTTTCTCTTAATGGCACAGGCTCACTGCTGGGGTTAGGCATGGTGAGCTGAGGCTGGAGCTTTCTCTGCACCATCATGGCTTGGCAACTTGATTGAAGAACTATGGCCAAGACTTGTAGTAAAGTTAAAAGGGCAGAACTGTGGCTTGTATCGGGATCCCTATCATTACAAATCATGAATGATGTTGCTTGGGGGCAGTAGCGGACTTTCAAGCAATAACTTCATAAGGCACATAGAGATGCCGCCAGGTCTCAATGCAGTTGTTACTCACAAACCCCCCTGCTTTCTCATTCCCTCTCTTCCCAGGATACAGAGATATTTGCCTTCATTTCCTCCTTGCTTTTAGTTTTTAAAAACATGATAGTTTTGAAGCTATAATGTGGCTCACATACTACTAGCATTTTTCATATCAACCTAAAGACATTTATTATTATTATTATTGTTGTTGTTGTTGTTACTATTATTACTGGTACTACTACTATTATTGTTGTTGGTACGAGGGATTGAACCCTTTTTATTTTTTATTTTGAAACTGGGTCTTGCTAGGTTGCTGAGGTTAGCCTCAAACCTGCAATCTTCCTGTTTCAGCTTCCCAAGTACTAGGATTACAGGTGTGCACCACCATGCCTGGCTGATATTAATAAGATTAGTTAAATGTAGACTTAGGAGAGAAAGGCATATAATTGAATTGAAATATATGAAAAGCAACCGGCTCCAGTGTGGTTCAGGTCTAATCCTAGAGACTGGTTCCTTGAATTATACTTCTTTTAAAAAACTTCAGCTTTGTTAAGGTACAAACGAAAATTGTATATCTTTAAGATATACAATTTGATGTTTTAAAATATGTCTACATTGTGAAACTATCACCTTATCACCTATAAACTGTTTTTACTGGGCACATCGATATATCTGAGGACTGCATTTCTCTCACCAGTATTATAAGAATGGTTTTTTAAAATCCATTTTAGTGTCCAAAATTGATGAGATTTGAACATTCTGGAATACCTAGTTCCATAGCTGAGAAGTCATATTAACAGCAAATCATAATCTACTCGTAGCCCTCTCATTCCATCAATAGTGGAGCTAGCTGAATATCTGCTGTAAGTGCATGAAGGTCACTAATTACACTGTCTAGCAACAACAATAAACCTTGGGACCACAAAACATCTCAGTTCGAAACTAGATTTAAAACTATGAGAAAAATGTAGAACTGTAGAAGTGTATGGAGACTACAAAAACAGTTATTCATGTATTTACCAATAAAATAAACTTTTTACATTTTATCATATTTGCCTAAAATCTCTTTTTAATATAAATAAAACTTTTTTATATAAGTAAAAAACTTTTTTAATATAAATAAAACTTTTTTTAATAAAAATAAAATAAATCTTCCATCCTACCTCTTCCCAGATCCATTCCCTTCCTTCCTCAATACATGGAGGAGCTATATTCAAAATGTACTTTTTAAAATCTTTTCCCCAGTTTGGCTTTACAACAAGAATTTCTTCTCACTATTTGTCTATTTTTATTGCTTCATATATGGCCATGATATTCTCATACACTCAGCTAATAATGACTAAGAGTCTGTTTTATGTTCAAGGTAATACTATCTAGCATTTTATGGTAGAGAAAATATGCATTTTCTCAAGATTTACACTACGTGGCACGGCAATACTTCATTTGCTACAGTCTCTAGGGCAGGAGAATAATACACAGAGCTAATTAAACATACAGATTCACAAGTGTTACTCTTTTTGATTGTACAACCTGATTTTTATTTTTGAATATTTTTTACCAGAAAAGGAAGATGTGGGGTTGTTTTATGTCAGAAATATAATCCTTTAATTTTAGTGATAGGGCATGGTTAGCCTAGTGTAGTTTTCATAGATAAAAATGACAGTTGGTTATATGCTTTGATTTTTTACTGCCCCCAAACAATAAATTTTGTTTTGATTCTTCAAAAGGTTTATTTTCTAATCCTAACTAATCTTATATTTGGCCTGAAGGAACTTCAATTTTCAAAGAAAGCATTTTCCCTCTTAATTTCCATTACAGAGACACTATGTCAGATAACCAATATAATTTACCTTTTTTCCCAACAAAATCTAGCTGAACTTATTGTTGGCCTAATGTATGTGCCTGTTACATTATTTGTGATATATGGTGTATTGGAATGCCATTTTCACTCCACCATAAAATGTTCCCACTTTTTCTTGGGAACATTTTTCTTTGCTTATTAACTAAGAATTACTTGACTATTATTATAACCTTGTTTCCAAACTACAGTTTTTAAAGTTGAAATAAAATTGAAAACCTTTACATATAGCAATTTGTTGTGTGTGTTCATCTAATTAGGACTGTCAAACTCAGAACACAGTTGAAAATAAATTTTTCATGGGTACAAAGTTCAACAGGAGAAATAAGTCTTGGTGTTCTATTGCAAAGCAAGGTCACTATAGTTAATAACAATAATGTATTGTATAATTAAAATTATCAGAATGAAAGAATTTTAAATATTCTTATGACAAAGAAGTGATACATATTTAAGGTGATGGATATACTAGTTACTCTCATTTGATTATTCTACAATGCATACATGGACTGAAACATCATACTTATCATAGTTATCATTCATTAATTAAAAATCAAAGGAAACTAATGATAAGAATAATTTATATCAACTAAAAAGGAAGAAGGTTTTAAGAAATGCCAAATATAATAGAATTAGTTTATAACAAATGGTGGTTTCAAGATATACATTTGTGAAAGGATGGTTTATAAAAATGGTAAAATTTTATGACAAATACTTTGTTAAGAAATTACAGTGAGTATGGCTATTATGCTAGCATTAATACTAAAAATGCTAATTAGAAAAATTTGGCCTGATCTATGAAAGAATATGGAGATATGGACATACCCAGGGCTTTGATGAGTCTACCACCATTTATTTCCATCAAATCTGTTTTGTTTTATTTGGGGCTGTTTGTTTTTGTGGTTTGGAGATCAAACCAAAGGTCTCACCTATGCTTAGCAAATGGTCTACCACTGAGTTATACCCCCAGCCCTCAATTTTTTTTTCCCTCCTGTACTGGGGATTGAACCTAGGGGCCTTTTACCCTCAAGCTACACCCCCAACTCTTTTTTGTTTTGTTTAGTTTGTTTTGAAATAGAACCTCCCTAGGTTGTTGAAAGTCTCATTTACTTGCTGATGCTGTCCTCGAACCTGTGCTCCTCCTGTCTCAGCCTTCCACATACTGGGATCACAAGCGTGCACCACCACACCTGGCTCAAATATTTTTGATGTTTCTTTCTTTTTTTTTTTTTGCAGTACCGGGAATTGAACCCAGGGGCATTCTACCTCTGAGATACACCCCCAGCCCTATTTTTTTATCCTTTATTTTAAACCAGATCTCATGAAGTTGCAGAAGCCTCACTAATTAGCTGAGGCTGGCCTCGAACCCAGATCCTCCGGTCTCAGCCTCCCAAGTACTGGGATTACAAGCGTGCGCCACCACGCCCGGCTAAAAATTTTTGATGTTTCTACTACACAAGTTAGTATCCTTCAGCATTCACATCGCTGTGCTTTCTTTAAGGAGTCTGTGAATAATGAAATCCTATGTAGATCTATATAGTTCTTAAATCCTCTTTCTCCTAAGAGGAAACTTGAGAAACTCTGGACTCATTCATGGGAGTCTCCTTTGGTATATCTAACTTCACTATCTCATGTAACTTATTTCTTAGAAATTCACCCTCGCACCCTGGAAGGCTGCGTGCCATTCTCTGAACTTGTATTACCAGGCCAGTCTGTGTGCAGCCCCTGGAAATGAAAGTGCAGCTCTGCTCTGAGGAAGCTGGGGAGCCATCCATTTATTAACACAATAATGGAACAGGCCAGGGCAGCCCTATGCAAAATAAACAACCAAGCCAATTTTTAGTGTCTCAGAAGGCTCTTCTCTTTACTTAGATGATTATCATTTATTTCATTTCATTTCCACAATATCATTATCTATTCAGTTTCTATGACATAAGTTCTTACCATAGTTGAAAGCCTAAGATTCCTTCTCTGGAGGATTCGCTTTATACAAGACTAGTACGGACAGAAAACATTTCAAGTATTCAAGGAAATTCCCTGGGGTATAATCTCAGGATTGGAAAAAACTATTTTCTAGCAGATGGAACTTTTTGAAATTCACATCATGATACTAAGTACTAACCTTTGCATGAACTCTATTTTCTCTCTCTCTTCTTTCTTTCTTTCTTTCTTTCTTTCTTTCTTTCTTTCTTTCTTTCTTTTCTTTCTCTCTTTCTCTCTTTCTTTCTCTCTGTCTCCCTCCCTCCCTCCCTCCCTCCCTCTCCCCTCCCTTCCCCTCCTCTCCCCTCCCTCCCTCTTCCATACTGAGGGTCGAACCCAGGGAGCATACTACCTCTGAACTACCCCTCCCCCAGCTCTTTTTATTTTTCATTTTGACACAGGATCTTATTAAATTGCTGAGGGTCTTGCTAAGTTACTGAGACTGGCCTTGAACCCATGATCCTCCTGTCTCACCCTACCAAGTACTGGGATTACAGGTGTGTGCCACCATGCCCAGCTAAATTATGTTTCTTTTTTTATTTTCACATGTCAAATGTACTCATTATATTTTCAAAGTTAATCTTACATTTATATTTGTGTTATTTTGAGGCTGCATGAAAATTATCTCATTCATAATTATTGACTCCAATGTGGGTTATTATACATATGAACACTAAACCATACACATTGGAGATTCAGGCAAACATAAGTATATTGAAACAGAAGCATGTCTAATATTCATTAAACATAAAAATGTATTGTTATTATCTGTCTATTTAAAATGATACAAAAATATAGTCAACTACAGTCATGAATTTTAATTCATGTTGACAAAAAGAGAAAAATCATATTTGAAGAATTTTTGAAAGTTAGACAACTGAAACAAAACAAAATTTTCTCTTTGGTTAGGAGCCACAATTAATCTCGATGAACAGAGTTATAGAAATAGCTGAATTAAACTGACATTCCCAATTACACAGTGGGCATGGGAAATATGCATTACTGTATAGATAAAATTGTCGAAAAGTTAAAGAAAATATTTGATGCACTAATAAGACTCATGAAATTATATTAATTTAGGATGATGGAAAATTAATGTCATCATAAAAAAGAGGCATCAATAATTGATTAATATTATGTGATCGATATTGATATTATACATTTAGTAACAATACTGTACATTTAGTTCACTGTGAACTTAGATACTGTACCATAGAATAGGCAGGTAGAAAGAGAAGTAGATTAGGAAGGAATGGCATTTTTCCTGCTTTTGAGAAGATCTCATTAATTTATCTGCAGGACTATTTATCCCCCCAAATGATTGCCTAAATTTATTTCTCTTACATTGAGTATTTCTTAAAAATATAAATAAAAATATTTACTGTTTACTATGTGCACCTAAATTTAAAATGAAATAATAGTTTCAACCAAAGTTACTTTATTTTCATTTCATGAGTAAATAGAACAGATGCTTAATAAACATTGAATGAATCTGGGTGTTGATAGAAAAGTTGGGCCTTGCCATAGTCATGTTTTGTTTTTACTTTTGTTTTGCTTTGTTTTTGTGATACTGGGGATTGAACACAGGGGTGCACTACCACTGAGCAACGTCCCTAAACCTTTCTAAAAGTTTTATTTTGAGACAGGGTCTCACTAAATTTCTCAGGCTGACCTTGAACATGTCATCCTCCTATCTCAGTCTCCAGAGCAGCTGGGATTACAGGCATATGCCACTGTGCTAGGTCCATAGCCATATTTTATAAAATAAAATTTATCATGGTTATTTTTAGTAAAGCCATCAAAGACAAAATAATATTACTTTGCACACATATGTTTTGTTTAAAGCCTAGTAAAATTTCACTATTGTAACTTTGATGAGAGTTATAGCACACATGATATTCACTTGCTATTTGTAGCTAGAACTTTGGTCTTTATAAATCTAACAGATTACTTTTTATAACAACTCCAGCGGTGGAGATAACTTTCCTTGTTTAGATCACTGTAATTTTCCCACAGTCTAGACTAGCACTGAGCTCTTGTATAGAGTGGGTCACTGAGTAGAAAGACCTGCCATTTTCTGAATCAGAAGGAAGACATTCTGCCCTTCCTCAAGAAACCTTGAGCCTCTAACTAGATGTACTGACTGATACTATTAAAAACTCAGGCCTGATGCCAGACAAATTACCAGCTGTCCCTGGTTGAACAATCCCAATTAAAAATACAGTTTTATTCTTTGTTTGTCTTAGTTTCTAGTAAATCAGTTGTGGATTCTGCGTTTTCATCTGCCCCATAACCAATATTTCATCAGTCCTCTCACACTAAGAACCTGAGAACATGTCTCATCTGCAAACTGTTCAATTCTCTTATGTTGGCCTTTTTATTATTATAACTATTACATTGACACTAATTTTTTTAATTTAGACCTCCATTGTTCTTATAATAGACTACTATAATTTTCCCATAGATTTTTAAAATCATTGTGCCTATAGAATTAAATATTAAATATATAATTTACATGTGGTTTTATTTTCCTGTGACCTATTTATGTGCTGTTTCATCTCTTTGCTCAATTATTTGTAACTCCTATTTCTTTTTTTTTTCTTTTTTTTTTTGTGGTACTGGGGATTGAACTCAGAGGCATTCTACCTCTGAGTTACATCCCCAGACCTTTTTATTTTTTTATTTTGAAATAGGGTTTCACTAGGTTGCTGAGAGTCTTGATAAATTGCTAAGGCTTGTTTCAAACTTGTGATTTTTCTATCTCGGCCTACAAAGTACTAGGATTACAGTATGCCCCACCACAACCGACTGTGACTCATTTATAATTCACATCTCTACTCGAATTCCAACTCCTCAGAGGGGCATTTCCTGACCACACTATTTCATGACAGTAATATCACTCTTTATTATCTGGCTGTATTTTATCCCCCAAAACATATTTTTGCTTCCTGATATCACAGTAGCTTTTTCAAATTTCTACACAGTACTTCTTCCTAAGGAAAGTTTCACAAGATAAGGAGGCATTTTCTCTGAATATATTGAATGGCTGTTTTTGTCTTCTCTTTTGCTCAGAGTGGGAGGCACATCTTTGTCCATGGACCTAGAGTACTGAGCATAGATTTAAAGGCAGCAGGAAGAGCTCCAGGAGCCACCAGGTCCCACAAACAAACAAACCCCACAGATATTGCCACACTACTATCACATCATCAACAAAACCAAAATGATGCTTTGTAATTTCTGGTGCATATTATAAAATATAAGCTAAAAATTCAGAGCAGTAAAAACCTCATCCAGAATTTCAGAAACTAGACATGTGTGTGTTTGACTTTGAGCCTCACTAAGATGTATAATAATAATGCATCCAAAGAATATTTTTAAAAAAGGCATTTACAATCATATGGTCATCTGATCAAATGGGGATGGAGATAGCGAAAGTTCCAGTTCTTGATTTTATTATTATACACAGTGACTTGAACAATTCTTTTCTTTGAAATTTTATCTTTTGTCTCCTCTCCTTCAGCATTGTGGAACTCTAAACTCTGGTCAATTTTTTTGAACTTTTTGGGATCATTCTATTCCATCTAATTTTTTTATTATTGGTACAGAAATTTCAAATAATTATTTCAGTGAGCAAGGAAATGCAGTTAGAATTGCAATATTTAGGAGTCTCAACCTCTTTTAATAGAGGATTTCTTGCCTCCACGATGATGCCTCTTAGAACCTCCTAAGTTCTTATTATTAGTTGTCAGTTTGTCCTTATGCAAATGATATATCCTGTAAATTGTCAATAGGTTTTTTATATCCTCGATATATAACATATAACAACATATAAATTTAAAATGTATTCCAACTCTGAGATTTTTTTTTCTTATTCCTGAACATAATTCAGTTGCATGAAAGTAGTCACCAAATTTTTAGGTCATTTACTTTACCTCATATAGTTTTTTAGAGTAAAATGGTAATAAATGTGGGAGAAGTTATCATGGCTTCATTTCAGCTAATGTGCTTGACTATATGTACTTAGATTCCTTTTTCCTCCAGATTGAACTACAAACCCACTTCCCATCAATGTGCTTTGAAAATTGTCTCAAAACGATGAACACGTAGGAAAAATAAAGGCCAGCCTTTTGCTACTTTCTCAGATTTTCACTCATTCTGGACACAGAATTAATTTTAATGATACCAGTTTTCCCCCATCTCTGCTCTATTTGTTACATAGCATTGATAACTTTCTGAAATTATTCTATTATTTAACTTTCTGAAATTATTCTATTATTTTTTCTGTCTGCTCTCTGGCAGAATATTAAGCTCCTTGAGATCACAGATTTTTTTTCATCTAGTTATGTTCTTATTCCACATACATCTACCACTATGTATCATCTAAATACAAAAGAAGAATCAAAGAACATTATTGGCTTTGGTGAATTATTTACAAAAGCATGTGTTACATTTTATTGTTTTTTAAACATAGATCATATGTAGACGAGGGTATTTATTTAATAATTTATTCCTTAACTCAGTCACTCACAAAATATTTGCTAATTTTATTTGAGATCTTTATGAATGCTATCACTAGTTGAAGTAAATGGTAAAACTTTGTAATCAAATATTTGATATTCTTATTTTAACATTCTAGAAGTAAACTTAAGAAGTTGATCTTTTTTGGGGGACGGGTACTAGGGTTTGAACCCAGTGGCATTCTACCTCCAAGCTACATACCAAGCCCTATTTTATTTTTATTTTGAAACAGGGTCTGGCTAGGTTCATGAGTCTCACTACTTGCTGAGACTGTCCTCGAACCTGTGATCCTCCTGAGTCAGCCTCTCACATACTGGGGTTACAAGCATGTGCCACCACACCCAGCTAAGAAGTGGATCTTACTGAATTATATTTTCAGCAAAAAAGCAGATGGGATTAATATATCTGATCGAAGATTGCTGACCAGAAGGGTAGATCTTGGAAGTAATTTGAGCTCTTTGCAGTATTTGATTTCTTTCATGCCTTTCAGGTACATGGCAGACAGAACTTGCTTTCCCTGTTGGACTCAAATCAAGTTGTGGGGTTTGCTTTGGTCAAGGAACTATGAGCGGAAGTGCTGTGTACCCCATCTAAAGGGAAGAGCTAAGAGCTGGTGCATGTTTCATCATGTTCTTTCCCAAATACAGTTGATATGGTAAAGATTACTTGTATCAATACATAAAAACAGCCTAAGATAACTCCTAATTTGAGAAAAAGTTAATAAAAATTATAGAGGAGATAATGTAAGTGAAAATTCTAATGTGAAATTACTATCTCAAAAACTTCTTCCAGGTTATTTTTTATTTAGGAAATATAATTTCTGTGCCTTTATATGTGTGTTTATGTACATATATATTAAAATCAGCTTCTCTATTTAAATATAAGAAATCTATTTATGAATTGTTTATTGTGTCATTTTGCTAAGACCTGAATTTCTGAAAGATAAATTTCAGTTTATGGTCTTTAGAATATAAAACAAAAAATTGCATGGATATATTAGTATTTTATTATATAAAGTTTTGTTAAGATTTTGTTTTTAAATGTTATCATTTCATGTTTCCTTGAAAATACTCCATTAAGCATGTGCCTAATAACCAACTCAATAAGTTTATATTCCTATTTATTTATTTATGATACTGGGGATTGAACTAGGGGCACTTGGCCACTGAGCTACATTCCCAGCCTTCTTTTTCATTTTTTTTTATTTTGAGTCAGGGTCTCCTAAAGTTGTCCAGGCTGGCCTTGAATTTGTGATCCTCCTGCCTCTGCCTGCTGAGTAGCTAGGTGTGAGCCTCTTCCCCAGGCCTCATTTTCCTCGTTAAGTAATCATATTGAGGAATATGTTCTTAACATATGAGACAACAAATATGTATACGTTTTGACAAAAGATTTTGTTTAGACAACAACCACATAAGTAGTGAACACTGTCTCCATCCCTGTGATCTTGCTCCCATCCTTCCCCAACCTCCATTCAGTCATCAAATCCTATGGAATTTGCCACAAATATTTCTATTCCAGTACCATGACTGACTTAGGCCTTTACATTTCATTTCACATAAAACAATAGCTTTTAGACTATGCATGTTTTCTATTTATTTTATAACACAATAGCAATTAACTGACTCTCTGTTTTGACTCTTTCAATGTGTCCCTACTTCTCAAGGAAAATCGAACTTCACTATCACAGTCCATATGGCCCTTCAGGATCTTTGTCCCTCAAATCTCCAACTTGATCTCTTCCCTTCTCTCCTGAACTGTGGTTCATATATATTGTATTATTTTCAGGTCTCTGAAATTACTATTATGCTCATGAGTTTTCCATTGCCATGACAAAATACCTGACATAAATTTGACTAAAAGGAGGAAAGACTTATTTTGGCTCACTACTGCAGAAGTTTCAGCTCATTGTCAGCTGCTCCATTGCTTTGGGCCCATAGCACTGCAGAATATAATGGCAGGGAGCACATGGTGGAACACAGCGGAATATTCACCTCAAGGTGGCTAGGAAGGAGAAAGAGAAAGAGAGAGAGAGAGGTGCCAGGGCCAAGATGTATCCTTCATGGACACCGCTGCTTTGTGACCTGTTTACTCCACCTAGGCCCCACCTCCTAAAGCTTCCTCCACCTTCCAATAGCACCACCAGCTGGAGACCAAGCCTTCAACACAGGAACATTTGGGGCACATTTCAGATCCAAACTATTGCCACGGCTCTGTGTTGAGCTCACGTCAACTCTATCCATGTCCCTCAATCTGGATAACTTCTACTCATCCTTCAGGTGGCAACTTGCTAGCATGTGCTCTGCCAGAATTCCTGACCTCCCAAAGTTATCTTAGATTTCCCACCAAAGTTCTCATAATACCTTACACCCATGCCTATCAGGAAACCTATCATACTAAGTTACAATAACCTACTTGGTTATCAATCTCCTTATACATTTTAAACTCCTTTAGAACAATAACTATCCTCCCACCCACCTACTCTTATTAGAAGGAAAGCAGAAACAGATGTTACTATTGTACATAAACATAAAATTGATATGAAATGTGCACATGGTGGGTAGAAAAACAAATGTAATACCCACATGTAGAGAACATTAAAAGAATAAAAATATAACTATGTGGACATATAGTTGCAAATATAGCCATGCATAATTTAAGTTAAAATTTGAATAGTAACTAAAGTTGATACAAAAAAAAGTTAGAAAACCTAAAACGCAATAACTGTTGTGGGCCTTGTTAGTCATCAGCTTTGAGGTCACCTCAGTCCAGCTTGGGAGGGGCACAAATTGACCACCCAAGTAGAGATTTCTCCATGCAGACAAATCTCCAAGGACCATGAGACTGATAAGCAAAGACCCTGACAACTTCCTCGTTTACCCTTTCCTTCCCTGAGCCATCTGTGACTACCTTGATGTTTTTTCCCTGACTCACCCCATGACTGCTTTGCTATCTTCTATGATTAATTACTCTTACAATGTTTTGGTTATAACTCTCAATAAAAGTGGGACAATGATTGAAGGAAGGTGAGAGAGAAGAGATATCTTTTCTCTTCCCTGGCCTCCTCAGATCTTGTCATGTTGAATCCATTGTCATTCATGTGAGAGACTTCTAATGAATCAATCAACAACAACACCATCTGCAACAAATGGCCTCTACAAATAACCACATGAGAAATTGAAAAACCAAAATGGTAAAGTCTAATGTTACAAAAAGAAGAGGAAAGAGATACAGAAAAGGGCAGGAGGTTCAGATGAAATCCAGTTGAATTACATTTGTCAGACTCCAAACAAAATGGCATGGGTTCAATTGCAGCTTCATCTTCAACTTAACCCTGTGATCTTGGGTTAAGTACTACTAGTAAAGCATTGGATGACTCATCAGGAAACCTCCAAGTGCGAATTTTGGTTTATGCTTATCACAATTAAGTAACTTTTAATAGCTCATTAAGATTTCTTATAAGTAACCCTTAGAAATACATGAGAACATAAGCCTAAAGAACTATGTATACTTTGCCCATAAGTAAAGAGAGTTCTTATATTTGGAATAGTTCTCAGTCTTTCAGGTAAACCTTGAAACTTGATATTTTAATAATCAATGATGTTCAAAATGTATCCAAGCATAACAGGGAGATGCATCTTCCTGGTAAGAAATCAATAGTCACCCACTTACCATGTGAATGCAAGATGGTTTATTGCACAAGTGGTTTTGGAACACTTTATGTTAAGCATTGTGCTTGAAACAATATTTTATAGCTCTGTTTTTAATATTGAGATCGTACAAGAATGTTAGTTTTTCATATTGAGATCATGAAAGAGATAAAAGTGGAATCTGACCTCAGACTTTTGACAGCTGTATGACAAAATAAAACAGTTCTCAAAATGCGGCACTGAAACATCTGTAACATTATGTGGGAAGTTGTTAGAAATGCAAACTGGGTTCCACCCCAGATCTACTAAATCAGCAGTTTAGATAATTCTGATCAACATCGAAGTTTGAGAATCACTGCTCTAACACAATAAATAAATAATTAGTGTGTTTAGTTTATTAGATACAGTGAATATATATAGTATTTATATATTCTCTCTCTCTCTATATATATATATAAATATATATTTGAAAAAACAACATATAAAAGTTAATCCAAACTCCATTTCAGGTTTTGGTCTTTTCGTTTTTTCATCACAGTAGTTAAATGAATGGCTGTTTTCAATGAATTCCATACTTTTACTCATATAATACACTGAACAGATATTGGTCTCTTAGGTAGTTTCTTTGATATGGATCAAATTATCAGAATTCATAATAACTGTATGTTTATAGTCTTAAATAAAGGAAACAGTTTGGACAGTTAAGAAGTATTCTTTCATCTGAGTAATGTGTATATCAACTAACCAGTTCTTTAATAAAATATTGATTCAAGCGGCCACCAGCATAACACAGGTCAATTTGATTAGGTTATAGTCAGATGACTTTGGAGTAACATTCAAACCACATATAATGTTTTTTCTCCATTCCCATTTAACCTTAAATAAATGTATTACTTTATATTTAAAAATGTTAATTTGCTAGTAGTAAAAAGAATACAAATATGACACTATCCATATACACAGACATTGATAGACTTTTTCCTTAGTTTCCTTTAAAGTATCAGATTTTTCTATTTAGCTCTTTCATTTTGGCTGGAAACTATTCCATTACTGTGTTTGCATGGTAAATTTATGTCTCTACTTTTTTGCTAACTTTAGCTCTCATGTTTAATGCTTCTGACCTGAAAATTTACACACTGAAGAGCAAGTGTCCATGGTTCTAACAGTATGCTCCCAGCTAGGGTAGCTTTATTTATATTATGTCCCTCTATCACTCAAACTTAACAAGTCCAAGTTGGAAAATATGAGTATACTTGAAATCCATAAAATCTATAAAAGATGTCATTTTATTCATGATTTAGAACTATACAAAGAATCCAGACTATCAAATCTCTAAAGATTTCTTTGGAATGGCATTAAACACCCCATCTCAAATTCTTTCAAACATCTCTCTGATCAAAATCTGCCCAAGTGGCTTAAATGATGCACATATATTATGCCAATTTATTTCTATCTCATTCTACCATTCTCCTTTAGCATCTGTAGACTGTACCATACACACTAATACTGCATACTAGTTGGCTAAAGTATGAGAAAGTAATTCCTCATAACCAACCAATTATATTGAACTCTCTTCAAATTCTTCCACTTCTTATTTATTTATTTATTTATTTATTTATTTTTTGCAGTACCGGGGATTGAACCCAGGGGCGTTCTACCTCCGCGCTACACCCCCGGCCCTATTTTTTTTTTATGCTTTATTTTGAAACCGGGTTTCACGAAGTTGCAGAGGGCCTCACTAGGTAGAGAGAGAGAGAGAGACAAGGAGGGAGAGAGAGAGAGAGAGAGAGCTGAGGCTGGCCGCGAACCCGGATCCTCCGGTCTCCGCCTCCCAAAGTACTGGGATTACAAGCGTGCGCCACCACGCGTGGCTAAATTCTTCCACTTCTTCAGTAAACATATTAAACCAGGTACTTAGCAATAATGATAAATGCAATTATCAAGCACATTGTCATTTATATATATTAAATTCATAAAAATATTTACTATGATTTATTATAATAAGCCTTTAGTAAAAATAAGTAATGAATTATTTACTAAAATAGCTTTTTTTTTTTTCGGTACCGGGGATTAAACGTAGGGGCGTTCTACCTCCGCGCTATGCCCCTGGCCCTATTTTTTATACTTTATTTTGAAACCGGGTCTCACGAAGTTGTGGAGGGCCTCACTAAGGAGAGAGAGAGAGAGAGAGAGAGAGAGAGAGACAGGGAGAGAGAGAGCGAGAGAGCTGAGGCTGGCCGTGAACCCGCATCCTCCGGTCTCCACCTCCCAAAGTACTAGGATTACAAGCGTGCGCCACCACGCCCGGCCTAAAATAGCTTTTAACTGGTAAAAATAAGCAATAGTTCAGCCCTTATAGTCATGTCTATGAATAACAATAAGAAATTTATTAAATCCATCTAATAATTATAGCAAAATGTATATTTCTGATAAGTGATGGTTAGTGTCTAAAAGGAAAACTTGGGAATAAACCTAAAAAACTAACAAAGTTTCCATTTTGGTGATCATGTCTCTTAGTCCACTACCAAGCTATAGGAACTGCTCCCAAACCTCTTTTAATGGCATTTTGTATACATTTCCATTATAGCACTTATTTTAACAAGATATTGAGGGCAATGCCTCATTTTTAAATTCCTGGTAATTAGTATATGGTTAATTACTCAAATTTTATTGACTGAATGGGTAAACAAATTAGTATGATAACTGCAAGCATTGTAATATATCGTAATGCAAGAATTCAGGAATGGGGCAATCAGCATATTGTATTCAATAACATATCCTCTTTCCCAAAGATGACAGTAAAAAAATCAGACTCACTGTGCGTCTATATGCCAGAATATAAAATTAACTGTATAAAAATCTAAAATCTATGCTGGGCATGGTGGCGCATGCCACCATGAGACCCTGTCTCAAAATAAAGAATAAAAAAATAAAAAATAAAAAATAAAAAAATGAAAAATAAAAAATGAAAAATAAAAAATAAAAAATAGGGCTGGGGGTGTAGTCAGAGGTAGAATGCCCCTGGGTTTAATCCCTAGTATCGAAAAAAAATCTAAAATCCTTTATTTTAGTAAAACTATAACTGCATATGCTTCAAATAGATTCGAATGATGTTTATGTTGTTTGGTATATTCAGATAACTTAGAATGAGCTTTGCTTTGTTCTTAATTCCTTAGATACCAAAGAAAGCAGATATTCAAATAACCTTTTTCTCTTTCCTCTTAAGCAACAAATGAAGCAAATAATTGGAGGCTAGTAGCTGTCTAAGAAGATTAAACAATTGCTTAGTCGAGCCTAAAAAAAAAGTATAACTTAAGGACATTTAAGATTTGCGGGAAACTTTTTTCCACAAATTAATTTCTTGCCTTCTCATGTTTGATACATTTGTTCTTTATAAGTCTTTCAAAGCAGTGATTATAGGATTTTAGTGCTTTTTCATAAATACCCTGGAACATTTTACAAAAAAAGTGAATAAGCCAATACTCAAATTCTAAGGTGTTTCTCATAATATTTAATTATATATCATATTGTTTAACCAAACAAATTAGATAACATTAATAGAAAGCTGAAAAGAACACTAAGTTTAGTTGACCAACTTCATCCAGACAAGAGTTTAATAATACAGCAATGATTTTACACTAATATTTAACTTAATAACAAGTAATAAGGTTTCTAAAGGTTTATGGATTAAAAACAAAGCAGGATCTTTAGAATTAGCTGGGCAGGGTGGTGCATGCCTGTAATTCCAGTACTTGGGAGGCTAAGACAAGAGGATCACAGGTTCGAGGCCAACCTCAGCAACTTAGCAAGACTTTCAGCAATTTAGTGAGACCCTGTTTCATAACAAAAAGTTAAAAAGGTTGGGGGTGTAGCTCAGAGGTTGAATGCCCCTGGGTTCAATCCCCAGTACCACGAAAGAAAAACAAAAACAAAAAACAAAACAAAACTAAATTAGCTATTCGTTTTAAAGAATCAGTCTTTCAACTTGTTTTTAGGTTTCAACTAATACACAAATATATTGTGCAATGAAGACCATGTTTGATATTAAAAGGAGAGATATTTTGTAATAGATAGTCTAGGTATTTCATTGATAGAAGAAATTATCTAGATCTACAGGCTTAAATATATATGTGGTCTAAAATAATAAGACTAAAATCTCAACATAGGTCAGGAGATGCAGTTCAGTGGTAATGTGATTTTCTAGTGTATGTGAGGCCCTGGGTTTGATCCCCAACACTGCAAAAAAGAAAAAACAATTGTGGAGTTTCTAGGCCATTATGCAATAACTTAGCAAGACCCTATTTCAAAAATAAAATATAAAATAGGGCTGGGGTTGTAGTTCAGAGGTAAAACACCTATGGGTTTAATCCCCAGTACCACACACACAAAAACAAAACAAAACAAAACAAAACAACAAAAAAACCCCAAAATCAGAAAATAATGTAACACAAATTAATAGTTCCTTGAAGGAAAGTTGATCTCATAATCAAACACATAAATATGAATTATTAGAGAAGAATTATATTAAAATAACTTATGTTGCTTTGGCCACATTCTTAACATGTTTATTTAAGCATCCATGTTAGATTGACTATTTCCAAAAATTCATTGATTAAAGATTCTAAGATAGCCTGGGAGACAAAAAAGATCCATATGCATGTATCATAAAATCTTTATTAAAGCAGTGGTCAAACCAGAATTCAAGAGTGATTTTTTTAAAATCTTGATATCTTATTATGTCATAAGACAATGTTGATATCTAAATGTACATAGAAACAAGGAGTCTAAATTTTCTAAAATTATTTAGAAAAAGAAATTTCTTTATAGTAGTACCTTTACTTCCTATTATTAAGCAGGAAAAAAAAATTCAAGAGTACTATATTAATTCAATCATGTATAAAATGCTTTTGTCCTATCATCCTAAAATTTTGAATAGAAGTGAATCTTCAAAAGAAATGTTGATTATTGAGGCCATTTTGCATATAAAAATTCTTCATGTGAAGGTTGAATGCAATGAATGTGGTAGTGGAAAAGAGAAGTATGTACACAGACAGCTCTTTTTCTTTTTACATTGTATCTACTGACACGACCTTCCCATTCACATTGGAAGAATAGCAAAAGAACAGTACTCTTCTTAGATATACCCAAAACACACATCAATGTTTCTCTCTCATGGAAAGATATAATATATGAATAATATTATCAGCTAAAATGGAGCATCATAAAAACACTCTAGAAAAAAGAATATTTGTTTCTATATGTGAAAGAAAATTATAAGAACAAAACACAGGAAAAATATTATGGCAAGTAAGAAATTACTTTCAAAAATTTAGTAAGGGAAATTATTTACTTTTCGGACCATGGTTTACAATGCCAGAAATGTGTTTTCCTCCAGTGGATGGCATGCATCTCACACAACCTAGAAAGAATAGTATTAGCAGCCAACTTACTGATCTAATAAAGAAGAGGTTAAACTAAAACTGAGTGGGGGAGAAAAATCTGAATCATCAAAATGGATCTTATGGAGGACAATAGATTTGAAATAAAAATAAGAAAGACATAGTAAAAAAAAAATGTCTAGAAGTTATTTTGTGAAAAACAATGCTGGAAGCCGGGCGTGGTGGCGCACACTTGTAATCCCAGTACTTTGGGAGGCGGAGACCGGAGGATCCGGGTTCGCGGCCAGCCTCAGCTCTCTCTCTCTGTCTCTCCCTGTTTCTCTCTCTCTCTCTCTCTCTCTCTCTCTCTCTCTCTCTCTACTTAGTGAGGCTTCTGCAACTTCATGAGACCCAGTCTCAAAATAAAGTATAAAAAATAGGGCTGGGGGTGTAGCGTGGAGGTAAAACGTCCCTGGGTTCAATCCCCGGTCTGCAAAAAAAAAAAAAAAAGAAAAACAATGCTGGGAAGAAAACTTAGGACCAATGCATATGGTCTATTAAATAAAATTCAAATAATTAAAATATGAGATATATTAAGCTCCTAATGTATGTTATTTTTAAAAAATCCTTACACTGCCCTGCTGACTAGTATAATAATTGCCAGGAATGTTTGTGCTAGGCGTGCCCCACACGAGAGCACATGGCATGTAGGACAAAGCAGAACATATTCCTCTGCACGCACTCCAGTGCAGGAGTGGTATCATTATCTTCAACTCACAGGACACTGCCTGGCATCTCAGGCTTAGATATGCCCAGAAGCGTGCTCATGGTTCCATCACCAGAAACTCATGAGGCCAGATTATCTAGACCTGGAACCCAGGCGTGCTTGGAATTCATTATTTTAATAAAATAGAGTAAAAGGAAATTTATATACACATGTCAGAGATAATAATTTATTCCAAAGAAGCAGAACAGGAGAACAATATCTAACTAGTTAGTTAAAAAAAAGAACAACATGCTTACTGGGAAATGTGTGTCACTGTATATCAGTGAATTATATACCAGTTTTATAATCAAGAAATGTAAAGATAGGAATTTAGAAGAAATGTTCATGTCAGAAATGCAAAATTTAAGCCCGGTGTGGTGGCGCATGCTCGTAATCCCAGTACTTGGGAGGCTGAGACAGGAGGATTCGGGTTCGCAGCCAGCCTCAGCTACTTAGTGAGGCCCTACACAACTTAGTGAGACCCTGTTTCAAAATAAAGAATAAAAAAAAAATAGGGCTGGGGATGTAGCTCAGAGGTAGAATACTCCTGGGTTCAATCTCCAGTATTGCAAAAAAAAAAAAAAGAAATGCAAAATTTAAAAAGAGAATTGTTGTTGGAAAATAACATAGCAATCCCAACAAAAAATACTACAGAAGATATTAATAATGGATACAAACTATGGACAATAAGAAGGAAGTTTAATTAATTGATTCCCTCTTGGGAGGATTTCTAACTGCCAAAAATCTGTCTTCTACTTTCAGGGTGGAGAAAGCTTATTGGTAACTACCAGAAGCTAAATTTGACTTACAGAGAAGGATTCTGCCTTTCATACCTGACAGAGATATTTGGTGGGAACAAATATTTCAAAGCATGTTAGAGAGAGGCAATGACAAGCAGAGTTGGGTAAATTCCATAGACTCAAAACAGGCAGCTCTTCAGATTATAACAGCAAGCTATCTGAAGACTCTAAGAATATGTAAATGAGGAAGAAAGTGAGAAACTAAAGATAAAACTTAACTCTACCATTGAAAATAGGCCTATGACCAAAGATAGTAAAACACCTAATGAAAATACTGTATTGTACAAATAGCACATAGTCTTACATTCTTAGATTTAAACACACACACACACACACACACACACACACACACGTTTAACAAAAGATGAATGTGAATGACCAAACAATGTAGTAAGGACTTGTAAAAAGAGTGCCAGGCATGAAAAGTCAAGAATGTTTCAAGGTGTTCCAAATACAAAGATTTTAAAACATGCGTTGTATTAAGAAAAAGAAAGGGAGCCGGGCGTGGTGGCACACGCTTGTAATCCCAGTACTTTGGGAGGCGGAGACAGGAGGATCTGGGTTCAAGGCCAGTCTCAGCTCTCTCTCTCTCTCTCTCTCTCTCTCCCTGTCTCTCTCTCTCTCTCTCTCTCTCTCTCTCTCCCTGTCTCTCTCTCTCTCTCTCTCCTT
>PVJS01025453.1:0-10000 GCA_004027185.1 Glis glis
TGGCCGCGAACCCGGATCCTCTGGTCTCTGCCTCCCAAAGTACTGGGATTACAAGCGTGAGCCACCACGCCTGGCTCTCATTTATCTTTTGACCCAGCAGCCCTCCCTCCTGCCAGACTGGTGAAGATACTTTGCTCAGCCTCCTAGAGGGAGTTCCTAGAGGGAGGGCAGGAATGGGCCCTGGGTTGCGCTTGATTTTCCTAATGGCTAAACTCACTTTGGGGATTGCAAGGCAGGGCCTTTGGAAACTAATCACACGAAGGAGAATTCTTCCTGCTTCCATCAGAATCACCTGGGGATCCTCAAGCGCTCCTGACTCAGTGGTTCCAGGTTAAGGTCTGTGAGCCTGTTCCTTCTTCCTTCCTTCCTTCCTTCCCTCCCTTCCTTTCTTTCATCCTTCGAGAAGCATGCAAGGCCCCTAGAAGGCTTGGAATAAGAAAGATCTGGATGTATTTGTGGGTAGAGTAGCTGGTGTCCTGGCCTTGTCTCTGTGCCTCAAATCGCTCTCTGAGGCTGGCCTACTGAGGGTCTGCTGTTGACTGCTTCCAAAGGCAGGCAAGGTCTTTGCTTCCGTCCTGCCAAATAAAGGGAGTCTCTCATCCAAGGGTCAATGCTGCCACCTGCTGGCTCGCCTTAGAAACGTCCCCCATTCTCCCAATCCCTGGTGTAGAGGCTGGCAGTAGAGAGGCAAGGGAGGGCCTGTCCTCCCCATCCTGCTCTGACTTTGAATGTCCTGAGAACTACAGTGTCCCCCAGGTCATGTGCCTCTTTTAGTGCCTCTCATTTAAGCCTGTCTTCCCTGGAAAGCCACAAATCAACATGCAGATCTGGCTCACCCACCACCTTGTCTTGAATTTGGTTCCATCTAGCATGTCTTTGTGAAGCAACTGATAGGAGTGGACGTGGGCTGGCAATACAGAGGACAATCGCATGAGCCATGCCGGTGCAGAAGGCAGGGAGAAGTGGGAGTGACTCATGAATATGGATAATTTCTATCTGAGGTGATGTCTGAGCTGAGCCCTAAAGAATCAGCCAGAGGCAGCCAGGTGAATAATGGGAAAGAATATTCCAGGCAAAAGGACCAGGAAAATGGGATATTCTGGCTATTTGAGTCTAGAAACCCAATTAATTTATTTATCTATTTCTCTGCTGCCCCCCAAAAGGTACAATGCAAATATTTCCCCTCAATGTCTAGGCAGGCTTAAAGATGAAGAGAAAGGGAAACAAGTTTTTCAGTTGTTAACAATCAGCTTCTAATTTTAGGAACCTTCCAGATCTGTTGCAAAATGGCAAGAAGGATGCTTGGGTTTGTAGAAAGGAGCAGTGTGGGCTGAGGAAGCAAGAGGCAGAGAAAACTTCCTACCGCAGTAGAGAGTGCTCTAGCCAACAGGATTCTAGGCCACTGACCACCCTGGTCCCTGCAGTGCCCTGGAGAAGTATCAAGACCCCGAGGGAAGTGGCTGCCTAGTGCCGGGACTCTATGGACATCCGGCCTTGCAATGAATTTCCAGGTCCCAAGGACAGTGACACTCTTATTATTCTCAGACCTGTGAATCAAGGGCCAAGGGAGCCTAGTTGTCGCCTAGTAACCCATATGGTAAAATGACCAAGGACAAGACCACGTGGCCCTGTGAAGGATTCAAGAACCTTGACATAGCCCCAGCAGTAGAGAAATGCAAGTTCAAATCACAATGAGATTACAAAGGAACTCGGTGTTCTTGCATAGCAGGGTTTGTAGCAGATTTGTATAGGTCAGAGATAGAAAGAAGGTCAAAGCAGGGCCCCTGTTGTTGAGAAAAAGTACAAGAGCAGTAAGGTCCTGAGTGATTCGGGGGGAATCACTTGCCCCCTAGGCCTTGGTTTAGTCTCCAGTGACAGGGCGAGGGGGATAAGCTATGTGATTTCTAAGAGTTGATGGGAATACAGACAACATGGACTGTGAGAGATCAGAGAGAGACACTGGGTCTATTGGAGCGACCAGCAAAGCCTTCATGGATGTGATTTTGAAAGGTGGGAAGAAGCAAGGAATGATGAAGGAAGGGATTTGGGGTGGGGGGAATGGTGTGTGCAAGGTGCTGGTGCAAGCATGTGCAAGATGTGCCTAGACCACAGAGCAGACCTGCAGGCCCGAGGTGGGGTGGCAGGAGGCAGAGCTCCACCTCCCCGGAGGAGAAGGGCAAAAGTCAGAGCCTGCAGTCAAGGAAATAGGGAAGATTTCCCGCCAGAATCACAGCTGCATTTCCAGAGAATTTCATCTTGCGCTAAATGCTCCCCAAAGCCCCTCCCAAGTCCTCATTCACTGGTATTCCCACCACTGGATGGTACAGACACCTAACACGTGACAAGTGTGTGTCGTCGACAGTGACAGTATGCTATCCAGGAGGAAAGCCCAGGAAGGGCCCCATAGCCACATGGTGCTGTGGGCTGGGAACCTTTCACCACTGGACACAGAAAATGTTTTCTGAGATTTCTACTGCTCAGGCCAGTGGACGCCAAGGACAGGCAGTCCTCTGCAATCGGCCATAGCAGAACTTTTCTTCAGAGGCCCCGGGCCTGGTCAGTGCTCTGGTCAATGGTATGACAGATGTGAAATACGCTTCCCACTTGCACTATATGATCTCACTTAATCTTACTCTGACAACTTAGAAGTCACCAGATTTAGAGGCGGTGCAAGTGTTGGTTTATACCACGTGTTCTGGACTGAGACAACATGGGTTCAAATCTTTGCTCCATCATCGGTTGGCTTTGTGACACAGGGGCCTTGCTTAACCTCTCTGTGCTTTAGTTTCCTCTTGTGTAAAATGGAGGCAAAAGCAACGACCTCTCTGTAATCGGACCAGCACCTGGTCGGCGCTCAGTAAATGTAAGCAACAGTTATCTTGCAAGGTATCGGGGTACTATTCTGTGGTGTGACATTAGAAAGAAGAAGTATAAAAATTTATTGTGTGATAGGGGACTGGGAAAATTTTGTAATGATTGATTATAGTCAATTATTTTCTTGCTATTTGACTCTTTGGCATTAGCATAAGGTGGAGAAGGTGTACCCATTCATGGCCAGTTGCTGTAACTATCAGGGTGGTGAGTGGGAGCCCAGTAACCCAGGTCACCCTGCATCTCAGGCGGTTCTGGGATTCTGGCCAAATTTCCCACCAGAGAGCATTAGGCCTTGTTTTGTGCCCTTCAAGGTTGTAGTCATCTGGGGATAAACATAGATGGGGGTAAATTTGATAATATTTGGCTTCTGTTCATAATTCGTCAGCATTCTTCAATTATATACCTTCTAGACATGAAAAATCATCCTTCAGTGGCTCTCCCGTGGTCCCCAGGACAGATCCCAAACTCCTTATTGTGTCTCAGAGGTCCTGCCTCAGCGTCCTCATCAATGCAGCAGCGTGCTCCACACCCCTCCCATCCTCCCGCCATCCCCCAGTACTTGCAGCTCCCGACCTTCTCTCCACAGTCCCCGCCGCTCTCCCGAGTGACACCTGCTCACCCTCAAGCCTGCATCTAGCCATGTTCTGCGTCTCCCGCCTCCAGCGCCATGGTTCAGCAGAGTTTCTGCTGTGCACTCCCACAGCATCATAGCCCTCAGCACACTCTCAAGCCACCTGCTCAATTCTTCATCTGCTTCGCCAGCCTGAGTTGCTTTGAGGGCAGACACTGTGTGTAGGTTACTATTGCTTCCATGACACCATGCGTGGCACCCTGATCTACGGAGGATATTTAGCAAGGTCTCTTAGAGGAAATGACACTCACCATGATGCCTAGAGAGTTGGGATAGGGACAGAGCGCAACTTCAAGAAAGGAAAGAATGTGCCCACAGGTGCAAAGGTGGGGGTGGGAAAGAACTAGGTACTTCCAAGGAGCATGCCAAGAACCATGTGACTGGGCTGTAAAGACGCAGAGAGCAGCTGGCATGGGATTCTGTTAGTCTACTTGAGAGGTTGGAAGCATAGTAGTAAGTAATAGAAGCAGGTACAGCTGGATAGAAACCGTGGTGTGTGTGTGTGTGTGTGTGTGTGTGTGTGTGTGTGTGTGTGTGTGTGGTACTGGGGATTATACACAGGGGCATTCTACCTCTGAGCTATATCCCCAGCCTTTTAATTTTTTATTTGGAAACAGGGTCTGACTAAGTTGCTGAAAGTCTTGCTAAGTTGCCAAGGCTGTCCTTGAACTTGAGATCCTTCTGTCTCAGCCTCCTAAGTACTGGGATTACAGGTGTGATTTACCATGCCTGGCAAAACCTTATCTTATATCCATTGAGATGACTCAATGTCATCTCTTCCTCTCTTCGCTCTCATTGACCATGGCTCTCTTCTGCAGACTTCTTAAGCAGTGACTTCCTTTTCTCTTCCACATCCCTCCTCCCACTAGCAGCACAGGTGTCTTCCTCATTCCCCTGTGCCATTTCAGACCATTCTTTCTCTTCCTTAAAACTGCCCAGCTTTGACTATCAAATAGCCTGCGGCATCCGCCATCCCTCGGCGTAGTCTCCCACAGACCCCAGATCATTCCCCTCATTCCTTACATGGCTCTCGGCACCCGGCTCACAACCCCCTATGGTTTGGATAAGTGTCCCCCATAGGGCTAAAATGATCCCAGCCTATGGTGCCACTAGGGAGTGATGGATCCTTTCAGAGGGGCGGTCCAGTGGGATGAAGTTAAGTCATCAGTGGCCTGTCTTTGAAAGGGCTATTGGACCCCCGACCCCTCCTTCTCTCTTTGTGCATCCTGGCTGCCCAAGGTGAGCAGCCATCTCTGCCACCCTGTCCCTTCTACAATGCGCTGCCTCATCACAGGCCCTAAAGCAACAAGCCAACCGACCATGTACTGAGCCCTCCCAAACTGCAAGTCAGAACGAACCTTTCCTCTTTTTAAGTCGATTATCTCAGGAATCTGTTACAGTGACACAAAGATGACTGACTGCCATCCTTGCCAACCCCACCTGGACACCCCGCTTGGAACCGCAATTCCCTGTAGCTGGCTTCTCAGCTCCCAAGTGCCTGGGCTCTAGTCCTCCAGTGATCTTGTCCTCCACCCTATCGAATGCTCAAGTGGCCAAGGTCTAAAGCCCGCCTTCCATAACAGCTGCGTCCCTCTACCGTCTCAGTTGGGTACTAGGCTGACATTCCACGTTTTATCACTTTTTCATACACCCTCATCTTCGGCGCCAGGCTTTGGCTTCCTTGTATTTGTTTGGCAAAACTCTGCCCCCCTGGTTAATCCAGTTTGGGGCCTCCTCCATGCTTGTGCCCACACAGCTGCCCCTGGCTGGAGGAAAGCACACAATCTTCCTGGCTGGTCTAACTTTAACTCATGTCCTAACCTCAGGTGGGCCTTCAATGCCGATTGTCCGTTATGGGCTCATTCACTCTCCTACGAGAACATTACAGACCTTTTCTTCTCTTCAGAGTTCCCACACTTCCTCCCACACTCTCCTGCTCAGCTGATGACCTCGGTCCTATTTTACTGAGAAAAAGCAGCATTAGCAAGAAAACTTCCTGGAGCTGGCCCTCTGCTTCTACCCACACACATGCACCCGGGGCCATGGTCCTCGCGCTTCCCACCTGTCGCTGCGGTGGACTGTCTGTGCAGAGGCCACCCTGCTGCTCAGGCCCCGGATCCCGTCCTCTCTCACCATCTCGTTGCTCTGTCCCCCTTTATAGTAAACTCCCTTGAGTGATCTGTTTAGACTCATTGACTGCAATTCCTCTTCTCCCTTAATGAAATCTGATTAATTTGATCCAATCATGTTTTGATCCCCACGTGGCTAAATCAAATGGTCAATTCTTAGTCTTCATTAACACAAACTTTCAGCAGCATTTGATGTAATGGACCACTCTGTTCTCCTTGAACCATTTTCTTCTCTTGATCTTCAGAATATCACACCTTTCTAGTTTGCATTTGGACCCCTTTATTCTCATGTTTTACCTCTCTTGTGGGCATTTCTCATCTCTTCCATTGAATTGGTCCATGCCTCAGTCCTTGAACCTCTTCTCTTTGTTGTACACACTTTTTGGCGACTCCTATAATCCCATGGCTTTAAGAGCACTCTGTACATTGATAACTTAAATTTTGCTTTCTACCGAGACCTCCATCTTGAAATCCAGGGGCCCATAACCAATCTAAATGCCTAGATCCTAATGTCTCTTCAGTGTCTCCAAGTGGAAACATTGTTCAAACTGAAACTCTGACCTTGTCCCCTAAAATCTGCTTCTCCCAGAGTCTTCCTCATCTCATTTGATGGCCACTCCATTCTTTCAGTTGCTCAGGTAAAAAATTTTGAGTCATCCTTGACTCCTCTCTTTCTCTCACACTCCACATCCAATCGACAATCAACATAATGTTAGCACTAACCAAAACATATCCATAAATTGATGTTTTCTCACCATTTGTGACTACTCTGGTCCAAACCACCATCATCTCTCACCCTAATGACTACAAGACCTTCTAACTGATGTTCCAGAATCTACCATTGCTCCTAACAGATATCTTCAAACAACAGTCTGAGAGATTTGGTGAAAACCTTACACACAGGGAAAGCCAAACTCCTAAAAATAGCCTGCAAGACCTACATGAACTGATGACCTCAGCTCTTCCTTAGCTCCCTCTGCCCTTCCACACAGACACTGACCCCAACACAGGCATGCTTACATTCAGTTCTCCCTCTCTGGATTTTCCCAGAGAGCTACACATCTTACTCTCTTGCCTCCTTTGAGAGTTTGAACAAAAGTCATCTTTACAAGAACCACCTCACCCATGCAGTTTAAATTGCAATTCCACCCCCCACATTTTCAACCCCTTTAACACTGCTCTACTTTTTCCCCATAGCATTTATTTGTCAACATCTAACAGATTCTATAATTTACTTATTTCTTACATTAATTGGGGGAATAGGGTGAGGGGATTAAAAATACTTTATTTCTCTCCCATGCTGCATGTTCTGTGTGGGGGACAGATTCTTTCTTACCACAGCCATCCGGGGGACCTGGCTAGTGGAGCAACAGCCATCTTGAATGCTACTAGTCACCATGTGAAATGACAGAGGAAGCTCAGAGTCTCAGAAAAGCAAGTATGTGCTCTGTCTGACTTGTGCTAAGAAGGGAGGACACTGGAAATATTTGATGGACAACATCAAATGATTTCTAAGCTGGGCGTGGTGGCGCACGCTTGTAATCCCAGTACTTTGGGAGGCAGAGACCGGAGGATCGGGGTTCGCGGCCAGCCTCAGCTCTCTCGCTCTCTTTCTCCCTCTCTCTCTCTCTCTCTCTCTTTCTCTCTACTTAGTGAGGCCCTCCGCAACTTCATGAGACCCGGTTTCAAAATAAAGTATAAAAAATAGGGCCGGGGGCATAGCGCGGAGGTAGAACGCCCCTGCGTTCAATCCCCGGTACCGCAAAAAAAAAAAAAGATTTCTAAGAAGTTAATAGACATTTATTAAGTGAACAAATAAATCCATTTAAGGGAGCAACTTGGAGGTCTGTGTTGCACGAGTCTTATCTAGTAGAATGGGGGAAAGCGATGATGCAAGAGTCAGTGACTAATGAGACCTGCAGGTGTGAAAGTCCAGTTTGACTACTGGATTTCCAGTCTCAGCACAGAGAGACAGGGTGATATCAACTAAAGAAATGAAAACAACAGAAACATAAAGGGAGTGCAAACTCATGGGTGCTCCTATATATATTCTAGTTGAAGGTGAAATGAGACACCTGCAATTTTTTCAAGTTTCTTTTTATTGTGGCAAAATACACATGAAATTAGCCACCTAAACCATTTAACCATCTTGCCTATTTTTAAGTGTAGTTTTTTTTTTTTTTTTTTTTGCGGTACCAGGGATTGAATGCAGGGGCATTCTACCTCCGTGCTACACCCCCGGCCCTATTTTTTATACTTTATTTTGAAACCGGGTCTCATGAGGTTGCGGAGGGCCTCACTAAGTAGAGAGAGAGAGAGAGAGAGAGAGAGACAGGGAGAGAGAGAGAGAGAGAGAGAGAGAGAGAGAGAGGGAAAGAGCGCCGAGGTTGGCGTCGAACCCGGATCCTCTAGTCTCTGCCTCCCAAAGTACTAGGATTACAAGCATGCGCCACCACGCCCGGCTTAAGTGTAGTTTTAAGTGTAGTTCAGTGATATTAACATTTATGTTTTGAAACCATCATCATCAATCCATCTCAAGAACCATTTTCATCTTGCAAACCCAAACTCCATATCCACCAAACAATAATTCCCCTTCCCCCTTCCCCACAGCCCCTGGCAATTACCATTCTACTCTCTATCTCTATGGATTTTATTAGTCCAGGGATCTCATATAAGTAAAATCACATCATTTTTATCTTTTTGGTTATTGGCTCATTTCACTTAGGAGAATGTCCTCAAGGTTAATCTATGTTGTGGCCTATGTCAGAATTCCCTTCCTTATTAATTACTACCATTGGCTTTATGTACATATGTAAAAATATCAATGTCAAACTCAGTACTCTGTATGGGGAAGGGGGGAATGGGAAAGGAGACCCGGGGAGGGGGGAGCCCACCAAGTACTATGTGCATGTATGTCACTGTCAACATGATTTATATTATGATGTGAGACTATAATGCACCAATAAAAACATATAAAAATTCCCTTCCTTTTTAAGGCTGAATAATATTCTGTTGTATGTATATATCATATTTTGATCATCCATTCATCTCTGGATGTCACGCGAGCTGCTTCCATATTTGAGCTATTATAAATAATGCTGCCGGGAACATGAGTGTACAAATATTTCTTCCAGATCCTGTTTTCAATTCTTTTGGGTATATGCCCAGAAGTGGAATTGCTGGATCATATAATAATTCTATTTTTATTTTATTTATTTGTTTATTGCAGTGCTGGGGATCAAACCAAGGGCCTTGGGCATGCTAGGCAAGAGCTTTACCACTTAGCTATATCACTAGCCCTATTTTTAAGTTTTTGAGGAATTGCCATTCTGTTTTCCATAATGGAAATCCCACTAACAACAGTTTGTGCACAGAGTTCCAATTTCTGCACACTCTCACCAACACTTATTTTCTGGTTTTTCTTTTCTTTTTCTTTTTTTCTTTTTTGGTAGCAGTCATTCTAATGGGTGTGACTCATTGTTGTTTTGATTTGCGTATCTCTATGATCATCGACATTGAGCATCTTTACACATGCTTACTGGCCACTTGTTTATCTTCTTTGGAGATAAACAAATCTATTCAAATATTTTGACTATCTTCAGATCAATTTTTTTGTTGTTTGTTTTGCTACTGTTGAGTGTTAGGAATCCATAGATTTTGGAAGTTAATTTCGTCTCAGATGTATGATTTTGAAATATTTTCTCCCATTCTATAGTCTTCTGTTTCACTCTGTTGTTAATGTCCTTTGTTACACAGAAATTTTTAATTTTCATAAGCCCAATTTGTCTATTTTTTATTCTGTTGCTTGTGTCTTTGGTGTCATAGCCAAGAAATCATCGCCAAATTCAATGTTGTGACGCTTTTGTCCTATAAGTTTTAGCTCTTGTTTAAGTCTGTGATCCATTTTGACTTCATTTTTGTATGTGGTATGAGTAAGGGTCTAACCTCATTTCTTTGTATGTGTATGCCCACTTTCTCCAACATCATTATTTGAAAAGACTACCCTATCTCGATTAAATATTCTTTGTACCCTTGCCCCAAATCATCTGACCATATATAAAAGGATTTCTTTCTGGGCTCTCTATTCCATTTCATCGATTTGCATATCTATCTTTATCCCAGCACCATGCTGTGTTTGATTACTATAGTGTTATAATAAGTTTTTAAATCAGGAAGTGTGCTTTCTTTTTCAAGATTGTTTGGGGTATTTGGGTTTTCTTGGGGATTCCATATGAATTTTAGGATAGATTTTTCTATTTCTGAAAAAAATCTTGTTGGAGTTTTGATAGAAATTGCATTGAGTCAGTAGATTGTTTTGGGTAGAACTGACATCATAATAATATTAAGCTTTCCAATCCATGAACAT
>PVJS01025453.1:15000-27845 GCA_004027185.1 Glis glis
ATGTGTCTTTTCTTATGATGACATGGGAATCTATTTCTAACACAACCCATGTCCAGTGTAGCCATGATTCACAAACTTAGCAAGGTGCCCAAGGCATCCTTTAGGACGGAGCACCAGTGTGGCGCGTTTTCCACCCATGACACTCAGCTCCACCCAGGTCTTGAAAACCAAGACATGTGGGCAATTTAACACGGAGCTCCCATAGCATGTAGTAACCAGTTGTTCTGGTTTCCAGAAAGCATGATGCAAAACAGGTGTCACGGCTGATGAGAACGGACAGGCCTTGTGGGAACCATCTCTTGGGCAGCTGAGCGGAAGGACTTCCAGGATAGTGACTGCCACGACCACACATACACAGTCACACAGCCTTGGGTGGAGGGACTAGGGGATTCCAGGAGGGAATGAGGGTGGAGTCAGACAAAGGCCAAGCTAACTTTTCTGGGGACTTACTATGTTCTAGACACTGTGCTAATCTCTTTGCATGCTTTATTTTATGTAATCCTTCCAAAACCCTCACAATGGTGATACAATCCTGATCCCCATTTTGCAGGTGAGGAGCTAAGGCACAGAGAGTTTAAGCAACTTGCCCAAGGGCACACAGCTAGAGTGTAAGATTCAAACCCATACCCAGCTTCCTTTTCCTGTAAGCGGCCTGAGGTGATCTGGGAAAATGGTTTGCTACTCTCTTGACCTAGAAAATCCCACAGAATCATGCAAATCAAGAGAGTCAAATCTTGATGTTCATTTTAAGAACACCTCTGAAACTGCCCATCAAGGGTATGCATATCCAAAAAGCTACTGAGTATCTGAAAGATGTCACTTTAAAGAAACAGTGTGTGCCATTCCGGTGTTACAATGGTGGAGTTGGTAGGTGTGCCCAGGCCAGATAGTAGGACTGGACACAAGGTCGGTGGCCAAAAAGAGTGCTGAAGTTTTGCTGCATGTGCTTAAAAATACAGAAAGTCATGCTGAAATGAAGGGTTTAAATGCTGATTCTCTGGTCATTGAACACATCCAGGTGAAGAAAGCCCCCAAGGTGCTGCAGCTACAGAGCTCACGGTCAGATGAACACAGGCACGAGCTCCCTGCCACTCTGAGGTGCTCCTCACTGAGAAGGAGCAGATGTTCCTACACCAGAAGAGGAGGTTGCACAAAAGAAAAGATATCCCCGAAGAAATTGAAGAAACAAAAACTATGGCACAGGAATAAATACGGCATGAAATCAGTGCAAAGAAAAGTAAAACAAACAAATAAACCAACAAACAGACCCGGAAGCTTGCTGCCAAGCCGTACACTTTTGGCCACCTAGCAGCATCACAAGCATCACCCTCCCATCTCCTATTTTAATGTTTGGAATGTATGTTCTAGTAAAGGCACATTGGATCTGAGTGGTATATATAAATTATGAACATACTGAGTCTTCTATCCTGGCTCAACCCTTCTCTGCATAGAACCAGTGCTGACAGATGGGGAGAGGTCCCAGGCAGCCAGCTAAGTGGCCATGGGTATCTTTGAGCCAATGATTGGACTGCTGCAAAGAACTCTGGGACTCCTGCCCCTGCTCACCCCATAACTATGCAGAAGATGGGTAGTGGAATAGTAGAGGTGGGAATATAGGCCAGACACCCTATTCTGACTCCCAGGGAGGGAAAAACATGCTCCCCAGGGGGCTGACATGTGACAAGTGCCCCATAAGCACACCAGGAGGGGGGTGAAGGATGGACTGCTTGCTCAGTGGGAAGAAGGACCCAGAGAGGAGAGAGAGAACGGAGGGAGAGGCCACCTGCAGGAGGCCGAGGGAGGGAGTGGGCGGGAGGGAAGCTGGCTCTGGCAGGAGGGAAGGCGGGAGCAGAGGGAGCCTGAGGACCGGCTCAGGCAGTGGGAGGGCAGCCCCACTGTATTTCCCAGGCTGCTCTCTGGATGCAGGCAGGAAGGTTGAGTGTTACACTGGCCCCACCTCCCGAGGCCGAGGCTCTCTCTGCAGCTGCTGGACTGGACACAAAAGCGCGAAGGGCAGAGGCATCGTCTCTGCTAATTTGTACCAAACTCTGGTTCCTGTTGCTGAGAGGCCACGTGTGACAGGAGCCAGGGCAGGGGCCCCACGCTGAGGTCTGCTGTCTGCATTTCCCAGGTAAGCAACTCTTTGCGCCCCAGCCAGAAGTGAAGAGCAAGGCCTGGAGGCGGTGGGCAGAGGAGAAGGTGGGAGGTGGCTGCCTTGGGCCAGACATGGTGCAGTCTGGAAGGAACAAGGGGAGAGGGGCAGGGGCTGGAGAGCCGCGGGGCAGGCTTCTGCAAAGTGTCCACGTATGAGGTGGGGGAGCTGGAGGCTGCACCCCGTCCACGGCTGGCTGGCTGGCGGGTGTGGGCGAAGTTCCAGGAGAGCGCTGTGCTCTGACTGCCTGGGGGCCAGCACATCTGGAGAGCAGAGGGACCAGCCACGCCATAGCATCACTGTTCCTCTTCCTGGCCAGGTATATTTGTGCAGACTTTGCCAGGAAACCCCACCCTGGGCCCCTGCCCGCCTCCTAGTCTTCCCGATGGTTGAAAGAGAGCTGTTGGCAGCTACGGTAGGGAGAAAGCAGGGTGTATGTATTCGCTGGGACTTAGAGGAAGAATTCTGATTGAAAAGGAAGTCTCCCACGGAAGGCTGAGTGCTACCCTGGGGAGGCTTTCCTGCAGCCCAGAGGCAGGGAACAAGACTTGCGCTATGAAGTGGGTGTGTGTGCAGGACTCGGGCTGGGGAGTGGGAGAAGGAAGCCTCCATGTAGCAGAGCCGTGGGTGCATGCACAGAGTGTCGCAGAGAGAAGAGACCTCAGAAATGTGTCCATACAAATCCCTTTGCTGCCCCTGTTAGGGGACCACAGCCCCTGATCAAGCATGCTAGTCTAGGTCATGTGAAGTTGCTAGTCAGACGTCCCCTCTATAAACGACACACATACACATGCACACTCTGCTAAGGTCCACGATGCTGAAATATGGCAGCTTGGTTTTCTGACCAAAGGTGTGCCAGCCACACTCTGACATGTTAGGGGATCGACATCAGGGCAAGAGGAGTGGCCTCTGGGCCTTGGGGCATGAAGGGACATGAGACATGGAACTAGTCAGGGCAGCAATCCGGCCTCCCTCCATCTACGGCTTCTGTATCCAGAGTGGCAAGTGAGGACTCCTCCCCATCGCTCCTCCCTCCACTCTTGGAAACTGGGCAATGAGCAGACAGGAGCAGGGAAGGATGGCTCAATGAGATGGGGATAAATAATAAGACACACCAAGTGTGGAGATGGCTCCTCTTATCCCTTTTAGGACAGCAGCAGAAGGTGGTAGAGGCAGGGAAGGAGCTTGTGGAAGGTAGTCAGTGACTCGTATTCCTGACTGCCCCAGGCAGCCGTCTCTGCAGCACCAGTGACTCCTGGCTCTGACAGCCCGGGCCTCTCCCACCAGAGGAGGGCAATCTGGGTCAAAGAGAGCAGGGAGGAACGCAGTGGTGAGGCCTTGCAGCCAACGTCCCTTGGCCCAGAAAACACAAGGGGCTTTGATGCCTGCAGAGAGCAGCGGCTCTTCCCCCCAGGATGCTGTGGCCATTCTTGGCAGCGCCCGACCCCAGGGCAGGCCTCAGTGTGGAGGCCACAGCTGGGAGGTAATGTGGCTCAGCATACAGGGCTGACATAACGGGCCTTGAAATTAGAGAGAAACCCCAGGACTGCTACCTGGGAGCTGTGTGGCCTTGGGCTTCTCTCTAATTTTAAGCCTCAGTGTCCTGTCCTGTAAAATGGAGAGGAAAATAGAATCATAATTGCCTCTATCTAAAAGTTTGCTGGAAAGAATACATGAAAGTATGTTTGTGATATGTTCAGCATAGTGCCTGGCTTGTAGTGTGTGCCCAGAAAATGGGAACTTTTAATACTAATGCAGCCCAGGATTCTCAGAAAGTTCCCTCCGGACCAAAGTAAACTTGGCCCTCTGGTCAGCAGATGACCCCGTAAGAGGCCCTCAGTACCCGCCTCTCACTCCAGCAAGTCCTATAAAATGTGTAGTAACGTACACAAAACAATGATTAACCAACCCTCAGCGGGCTTTCTCTGGGTTTTCAAGCTAAAATAAAATCAGTTTAAAAATAAAATTCAGATGGCTCAAATGTTCTCATGACTTGCTCTCGGAACCTGAAGTCCGTGCTTCTCAGCTTGGGGAACACGTGCCCCTGTGGGCATGTGGGGATACGCCAGGAGTACACAGTACCATGGGATACAAAGGGCACACTTGGGGGGGATTAACATCTAAACCGAAGGTAACTTAAACACTATTTTCTATTAATGTTTATTACATGGCAGAGGATATAAATTCTCACGAATGTTTAAGATGAAGCATCATTTCAAAGGCAGCTCAAGCTCTCAGGGGCATCCCTCTCTCCCCAGGTGCCTGTGTCCCCCCCTCCCTGGCAGTTTGGGGTCTTCATTGCAAAGACCCAGGAAGCCAGGCTGCCAGAGAGGGGTGGCTGGTATCTTCTTAGGAACCCTCCTGGTGTCCTCCTGAGACACCCCATTCTCCCAGGGGCCGCTCCTTGACTCCAGAAGAGGTGGCCCACATAGCCCTATGCCTGGAGGCAGCCACAGCCAACCCCATCACAGGACGGCCAGCTTGCTCTCCTGGCCGGGACGGCAGGAGCTAGCCTGGCTTCCAGCTCCCAGGCCGAGAGACGCTGTGACTGCCCAAGGAGGGCAAGGGCTTGTTTCCTGTTGGTCTTTTGGGACTTCCAGCAAGTAGGATTCCCAAAGGGAATCAGGATGACTGGCATTTCCAGCAGGGCCCTGCTCCTCCTGCCCTCCACGGCAAAATGCCCGGCATGGATCCCAATTAGAAACAGCTGTAGTGAGAAGAACCTCCAACCCTCTGGTCATGAAAGTGCTTTACGACGTTCTTTGTGATTTCCTCTTTACACCTCTTTTTGCAGATATCCCCAGCAGAGCCAGGGTTCTTCCTAGAAGGAGCAGGCAACAGAAGCGCCTGCCAGGCATGGCTCAGGGGGACTCCCAGGACAGGTGGGGCAAGCTGTCTCTTGGCAGCTTGATTCCTGACACCCAGATGTTGAGCATGAACTTGGAGAGTGAAGATGAGAGTGGCCCAGAGGCAGGAGACGAAGAGGGCACTGGTGAGCTGGTGGCCCCTCCGAGGGACAGCTCCCCCGTGATTCACCACTGTCCTCCTTTGCATCGGCGGAGTCCACCCTGCAAGGAAGAAGAGAGATTCTCTGACTCCGTTAGTGCTGAGGGTGTGGGGCAGAAACCAGAGAAGTCTGGAAAGAAGGCCAGTTGGGAAGGAGAGGAGTCAAAGATCGCCCTGACCCAGGGCTCCCCAGAACTAGGTGTGGCTCTAGGTTCCCTTCCGAGAGTCCCCTCACACAAGTTAACTGGGACGCGGGCTCCTCGGGACTCACTGCACCTGGTTGACGATGGAGACTTGAAGGCAAGCCAGGTCGCAGTTTTGGACGCCCCGTCCAGCTTCCTGGGCACTGGAGAGTTTTTCTGTGTGCAGAAAGGTGTAGACGCAGCTCCAGACAACGCCCCCGAGTGCTCCCCCAGGACGGGAAGCAGCTGGGGCCTCCCCAGGCTGGAGATGCACACACAGGCCCGGGGGTCGGCCACCCCAGCCGGCCTGGCAGCAGCAGTGTTGGCAAAAGCGCGGGGCAGCAGAAAAGGCCAAAACCAGGCGGATGCGCAGGAGGTCGAGCAGGCAGAGCTGCGTCCCCACAGGTGCCCGCGGGGCGGGAGGGCCTTCCAGAAGCCCAGAGAGCTGCCTGGCGCTGCGGGGTGCCGCGGGGCGAAGCCCTACGCGTGCGAGCTGTGCGGGAAGGCCTACTCCCACCGGGGCACGCTCCTGCAGCACCGGCGCCTGCACACGGGCGAGCGGCCCTACCGGTGCCCCTTCTGCGAGAAGGCCTACACCTGGTCCTCCGACCACCGCAAGCACCTCCGCACCCACACCGGTGAGAAACCCTACCGGTGCCCGGACTGCGGCAAGGCCTTCGTGCGCTCCTCCGACCTGCGCAAACACCAGCGCAACATGCACAACAACGACAAGCCCTTCCCGTGCGCCCAGTGCGGCCTGACCTTCAACAAGCCGCTGTCGCTGCTGCGCCACCAGCGCACGCACCTGGGCGCCAAGCCCTTCCGCTGCCCGGCCTGCGACCGCGAGTTCGCGGTAGCCAGCCGCATGGTGGAGCACCAGCGCGTGCACTCGGGCGAGAGGCCCTTCTCCTGCTCCACCTGCGGCAAGCGCTTCAGCAAATCCTCCAACCTGTACGAGCACCAGACGCTGCACACGGGGCAGAGGCCCTTCAAGTGCGCCGTCTGCGGCGTGGCCTTCGCGCAGCCCTCGCGCCTCGTGCGCCACCAGCGCATCCACACGGGCGAGAGGCCGTTCCCCTGCGCGCAGTGCGGCCAGGCCTTCGCCCGCGCCTCCACGCTGAAGCGGCACCAACAGATCCACTCCGGGGACAAGGGCTTCCTCTGCGCCGAGTGCGGCAAGGCGTTCCGCATCGCCTCGGAGCTGGCCCAGCACATCCGGATGCACAACGGAGAGAGGCCCTACCAGTGTGCGGACTGCGGCCAGGCCTTCACCCGGTCCAATCACCTCCAGCGACACCGAGCCAAGCACGACACCTGCAAAAAGGAGCCCGTCCCTTCCTCCTCTGATGAGTGAGGGCTGCATCGGCTAACTCCTAGGGGACCGTGGACCTCACTGCTCCGAACCCTCCCCATGGACCCACTCACGGGCATTGCCAGCTCCGCTCTCTCCCAGTGGGTGCCAGTCAGGGGTGGCCCGTCTGCTTTATGTATTTTATCTGTTGTCATAGAAAGTAACCGAAAGGATGACGCCCCAGGTGTGTGGTTTCAAGCCGGTCTTCTGTGGCTGAAAGGGCATATGCCATTGGAAAAGTATAAGGTAGAGAAGTAGGAGCTGGTCAGTTGCTGAGGTCCTTGGTCAGTGACCTCAATCAATCAGATTTTGTTTTATAGAATTATATGCTTGGGACGGTGTGGGACTCCAGGTATACACTGAGGGGAAGGACTGTCTTGTTTTGCCCTCAGAGTCATATGCAAATGCTGAGAAAGGCATCAGGGTCAGTGCTCTTTAGATAAAGGTGATTTTTGGTTTATACATAAATAAAGGAACCCCCATAAGTTGTCCCTGTGATGGGCTCTTTAGAAGAACAGTCTACCAATGGTAACTGAAACCCGGCCAGCCATCCACTCTCATTTCATTCGTCTGAGGAAATGACTTTACCCTTGGGGAATGACTCTATGAGTGTTGGCTTTGAAGTCGAGAGAGCCTTTAGCATAAACCAAGTGGAGGGGTGGGGGGCTGCGAGTGGTCACATCCTGTGTTTAGGCACATGTTATTGCAGAAATTCAGAACAGCCTTAGCATCTGAAAAAGAGGTCCATTCCTCTTTACCGTGGAACTTGGTAACTGGATCTCACCTGAGTCTCACCCACAAAGTTTGTCTTATCAGCATTCTCACTGCTATAATCTAAAAGACCGACCACATAACTTAGAGGAAGGAAGACTTATTTCCTCACGGTTTTCCTTGGGGATTTGGGGGTTCAGTCCATGTGAGGCTGGGGACCGCAGATCTCAGAACATGGTCGTGGGAAGCGGAGAGATGGAGACCGCAAGGCTTTGCTCTCATAGCATGGATTCCGGAAGCAAGAGAGAGAGCAAGGGGAGGAGGAAACATATATAATCCCCAAGGCCACAGCCCCAGGGACCCACCTTCTCCAGCCACACCCTACTAGCCCTGGCCACCACCCAGATAAATTAATTACAATGCATTTATCCACTGCTGAAATTACAGCCCTCATGACTCAGTTACATCAATTCTGAGCATCAATTTATGGTCTCTGCAGGGGGCATTCTTTATCTAACTATAACAAAGTTCATATGTGCCTCCTCTCTGGCTGCCTCCTTTTTTGTTTGCACCTTGGGAGTTTAATTCATATGTAACGTGTGCAGAGGAATTGGCTCACTTATAGGGAAATATATAGAATTCCTTCAGATAGGATTAATTATGGTTCATGAAACCTTTTGGGTTGATTTAAATTTTCCTGGATCATTAGCTCTGATGTGAAGTAAATAAAATATCCTTCACCCAATCTTGTCTGTGTTTGTTTTAAAGTCATCAAAACCAGGTGTCTACATGACTCACCGTTATCCTCTAATGAGGTTATTCAAAATTTGCAAAATTTGCATTACTGACAGCCATGTATGGATGCAGGTACTGATTTTTTGTAAAGTCGATGGTTCTTAGCTCAATAGTTCTTAATCAACTGTCAGGAATTTGTGACTTCACAGAGATGTCTTGGTGCACACAGGCAAATAGCACTTCTGATCTTACCAAAGTTAAGCCAGATATTCCACAAGTAGGTGTAGCACTCTCTTACGGGGGTATCTTTAGTATATTTCTAAAACTGCCACCAAAATGTGGCAAATCTGAATTCCCCTTGGATTCCACCTGATTTGGACCCAGGGTGTGACTGTTAGCTAGCATTCTCTTGATGATAGGGTAGGCACAAAGAGAAGTAATAAACATAGCCCTGCTTTGTTTGATAAAGTCAACTTTAGTGAGAAAGCTTTGGTTTTGTACCTGGAGGGTTCATGTATTAACTCCCTTAGATGCGTCTGCATTTCCAAATTGCAGAATTAGTCTTAGTCCATCCTCCTCATTTACTGGTGATATGACCTTGAGCTTCAGCTTCTGTATCTATGTTAGCAAAATAGGAATGATAATAATCGGTAATTTCTGGACTATAAGGGGTAGAATGGACTGAATAGGCCAAAGAGAAGTTCATTATTGTTCAGGCCTATTACAAAAATGAGTCATATTTTAAGGGAAATTGTCCCAACCAGTCTTTTCTCACATCAGCTACAAAGGTCATACTGAGTAGGTATTGGAGAGAAAGCAATCCCTTTAGCGTAGTCAGTCACAGGTCACGGGCCAGACAAGGGTGCTCAAGTGGAAGGTCATGACAATTCATGGAGGGGACAAATGAGAAGCCAAGCAGCTGTGAGGTGACTTGACACAGATTCTGCCCAAGAGAGTCCGACCGTCCAAAGTAAGAACAATTGAATCATCTCTTTGCAATACTGGAAGACAGCTTGCTATAGTTCACATTGTTGCCCCCAAATTATGCTGAGCTACCTTTCTGGCTTTTGACCCACTCCACTGTACAGCAGGCATTTTTCTGTTATATAATTTAAAAAAATCAAAGGAGGGCCTTCTTTGTGACAACATTTAAAGCTTCTCTCTGGACTAATGCCATTTCCACTGTTCAGTTTGCCAATATTAATTTGGACATAACGATTAAAAATGTTCACTTATAAGTTTCCACTCAATAAAATTTCACTTGTACTCACCAGAGTCCACAGTAATCATGACCCACATCTTTTAGATAATAATGAGAATAGCCAAGTTACAGAGTGTGCAGTCTGTATGCCAGAACTCTTCAAAGTGTTTTATGTATATTAACTAATTTTTAAAGCAAATTATGGTGATTATTATACCCATTTTTTAAGATGAGAAAAATCCAGGGACAAAGAAGTTAAATTGCTGAAGATCTCATGGCCAGAAAGTGGTTGGCATAGTAACGACCTGATACTTAGTCCTACTTGCTCCTGAGACTGTGTTCTCGACCACAGGGCTGGCTGCCTCTGTTTGGTAAGGAAGACTATACCCTGCAATTATTAATGACACACATTTAAAAAACGGACAGCCATAAATTCAAGAGAAGGTAAGAATTGAAACACAGCACAGCAGAAATTACGTCCCAACTCAGGGAAGAAGACCTGTGAATTACTTAAGAATGAGTCTGGGACAGCCTGGTTTGGCAGCTATTAATCATTAATTCCAGAGTAAAACTATCAATAGGTCGGGAGGAAGGGACTGGAGCCAGAGGAGTGACTTCCTGGAAGGCCCACCGACGTCTCACCTCCCTGGGTAAAGAAGCAGGCTGTGCTGTGCCGTACACAAAGAAATATACCAGTAATGAATCTTGGCACCCGACATTTGCACATGTATTATAATCTCAGTGTATGCACATAGAAAAGCTATATTGCCCTGGTATGAGCACAATAGATCACCCGGGAATTCCAACAAGACCCTAAAAAATCTTGCTTGGAAGGAGATTTTGTGTAAGGCCATCAGTTTAATTGCTAGAATGCTTAAGTCGATGTCATTGCTAAACTCAGAACTAGATTATGAACTCGATGACCCATGAAAGTATTGCCAAAGATGGCATGACTCACTCTTTCATCAAACCAGGAAAGGGTACCTGCTTAAAATGATAAGGAAGCTCATTTTTAACATCGATCACACTCTCTGCAATCTGCATTAAACCATGCCAGGACGATTTTCCCACCGTGGCTGGCTACTATTTTTATATCTCTTTCTCTTTTTTTTTTTTTTAAATTTTCCTTAACCACCTCTCCCTCAGTCAAATTGGTTCAGAGTTTCACTGTCCTAGGAGTATAAGAAACTTGGTCGATTGATTCAAATTAAATGGATGGAGTTTTTTTTATAAAACATAAGTTATAACTAAGATTTAAAGAAAAACAGATTTCTCACATAAAGATGTGGAAGAGGCCAAAAATAATGAGGGAAACAAATATCTTGTTGTAATTGGTCAGGTGAAGTCAAGGACAAGTAGCGATTAGAGGTGAGATGAGGAGACGTCAGAGATTTCAGATATGGAGTCAATAGAGTTTAGTGAAAGAATAATAATACTACATTTAGTGGACTCTTTTTTAGGGACAAAGAACTACATTCATTATATCATTTCAGTCCTTACAACAAAAATCTGCTATGGGAGACCCTTGAAAAATAATCCCACATGGGGTCTGCAACGATGTTCCTTTCCCAGGAAGCAGACAAGACTTATAGGTCATGGCTGTTGTCTATTATTATTAACCAAGGATCACTAGAGTCTATGTGTGTGTCCCTTTAAAAAAAAATAGGCTGCCTGTCAGCAATGAGAAGAGAATGCAGCAAATCCCCAACCTTTAGTTTAGAAACCAAGCTTGCATAATCTTTATTTTTGTACTGGGTATTGAACCTAGGGGTGTACCTCTGAGCTCCACCCCCAGACCTTTTTATTTTTTATTTTGAAAGGAGGTCTTGCTAAGCTGCGGAGAGTCTTGCTAAGTTTCTGAGGCTGTCCTCGAACCTGTGATCCTCTTGCCTCAGCCTCCCAAGTACTGGGATTATAGGCATGTGCCACCACACCTGGCTGTTGTCAAGCATTTTTATTTTCCATAATAACAGTGGTTAAAAAAATTTGTGCACAATTTTTTGACACTTCTCCCTTCAAGAAACAGAGCCTAATTTCTTTCCCATTTAGTGTGGGCTGGACTTAGTGACTTCATTCTAATGAACAGAATAAAGCAGAGCATCGGTGTGTGTTGTCTGAGGCTGGATCATAAAGGGTGCTATGATTTCTTTTTTTTGGGGGGGTATTGGGGATTGAACCCAGGGACACTCTACCTCTGAGCTACAACCCCAGCCCTATTTTTTATACTTTTTTTGAAACCGGGTCTCACAAAGTTGCGGAGGGCCTCACTAAGTAGCTGAGGCTGGCCGCGAACCCGGATCCTCCGGTCTCCGCCTCCCAAGTACTGGGATTATAAGTGTGAGCCACCACGCCCGGGTGGGTGCTATGATTTCTATAGAGCACTTGGGCACGTTCTCTCTCTCCTATCGCTTGCTCTGGGGGAAGCCAGCCACAGTGGCATGAGCAGCCTTAGAGAGGGGCCCCTTGGCTAGGAACTGACATTTCCTGTTAACCAATGGTCACACCAGTGAGCTTGCAGACAGATCCTACAGTCCCCATCAAGAGTTCAGTGACTGCCGACGTGGCTGACCACATGACCGAAACCTCATGAGAGACCCAAAGCCAGAACTATCCAGCTGAGCAAGTCCAAATGTCTGATCCTTGGAAACTGTGTGAACTAATACATGCTTGTCATTTTCAGCTGTTCAGTTTCGGTTGGTAATTTGTGACGCAGCAATAGATAACAAACAATAATATAAAGAGCAGCTTGCTTCTCATGAGGAAGAGAGTAGTCACTAGATGTCACCCTGAGCCCTTATTTCTGCCCTAAAGAAATTGACAGAAAGGCTGGAACACATTTCTCCTTCCTGCCACCACGTTCCCCTGCAGTGGTCACTGGTTAAGACAGGCAGAGGCTCAGTCATTGCATAGGTACCCCTGTCATCTGCCCATTGCCAGGTGAGCTGTTCTAACGCCAGGGTCCAAGAAGACAGGGCCTTTGAGAAGGGGGCAGAAACACTGTGGGTAATATGTGAACACTAGCACATTTGGTAGGGAATGATAAAAATGAAACTCTTTGGGTTGCTCTCTATTTTGGTATATTGCATGGTCTTCCCTAGAAAGAAGAGAAATCCCACATTCTCCAGAGTTTAGGGCACACTCCTTTGAGGGATGTATTATCATCTCCATTTTACAGATCAGGGAACAAAGGAGTAGAAAGGTTAAGCAACCCGTCTAAGGTACATGCAGACCTGGGCTGTCTCCATCCTGAAGAAGAGGAGGTGTGGGGACTGAGGCTAAGCCCAGGTCTCTCCCTGCGCTCCCAGCTGGTTCTGTGTTTTATTATGACCTCGCTCTTCTCCACGTCTTCATTTCTTCCCACTTCCTGCTGGCCTTAGGCCTTCTGAAAGTACCCAAACTAGCTTTCCCTTCTCCTTCCTCCTTCCTTAATCCCTCCCTTCCTCCTTCTCCTCCTCCTCATTTTCCTCCTCCTCCTCCTCTTCTTTCTCCTCCTCCTCCTCCTCCTCC
>PVJS01025454.1:0-27845 GCA_004027185.1 Glis glis
CGAACCGGGATCCTCCGGTCTTCGCCTCCCAAAGTACTGGGATTACAAGCGTGCGCCACGACGCCTGGCTCCTGGCCCTATTTTTTATACTTTATTTTGAAACCGGGTCTCATGAAGTTGCGGAGGGCCTCACTAGGTAGAGAGAGAGAGAGAGAGAGAGAGAGAGAGAGAGAGGGAGAGGGAGGGAGGGAGAGAAAGCTGAGGCTGGCCGCGAACCCGGATCTTCCGGTCTCAGCCTCCCAAAGTACTGGGATTACAAGCATGTGCCACCACGCCTGGCACATAACTCTCTCCTTTTTTTTTTAACTTTAAACTTTCTAAGTCAACTGAGAATTGCAAATAAAATGTTCATCCATAATAAATATACTTGGAACCGATGATCAGTGACAAGAAAAGCAACGCGTTATTACAATAATAAGGGGAAATAAAGGAGATTCCTGATTTCAATTTTATGCAATGCTTTTGAATAATGCTTCTAGGTCATAAGTCTGCTCCTAAATTTCTGAAGATAATGAGAAAGCCGAATTCTTCCATCATCATAGATCAGGAAGGGGACTCAGCGACCCATGAACCACATTCAAAGTAGGTTTCTGATGATTTACAGGTCCTGGGACATGGAGTTACAAACACATCAATTGCTTCAAGACATCACTGCATCTTCTTGGAACAAGAATGACTTCTTTCAGAGATGGGTGACAGGCAGGGGGGTAAAATGCAGTGGGTGAAGGCTGGCAGAATCCAGTGCTTTTTGAAGGTGCAAACTGTGAATGTACTTATGCATGCTGTATATCATGGCCAGACCCAATGTCTGAAAATCTTAGGAAATAATGGGCTCAGTGTGGAGGCTGGCAATCTAGTATGGGGTGGGAAGAAGAAATCGACCCTATTGTTAGAACTGCCATAAACAGCAGAAATATAATCCAGTGACTGGAATTCAGCTATGAGAGTAAGTCAGGACAAGCAAAGGTACCATGAATGTTGAACAAATTCAGAATGGAGTTTGGGGACTTGATTGAATTCTTGACAAGAATTCAGTTAATATCAGGATCTAGCGTGGAATGAGCCAGTAGGTAAGAATAGGGTATGTAATTTGCATAAAGGGCTGAAATCTAAAAAGACTGTTAATTTTAAAATAGGTTGTTAGGGAAAGGTTGATCAGTGGGCACTAAATTACAGTTAGCTAGGAATAAGAAGTTCTAGTGTGCTATTGCACAGTAGGTTGACTATAGATAATAATTATGTACTGTGAATTTCAAAAACATAGAAGAAGACAATTTTGAATATTTCCACAAAAAAGAAATGATTAATGTTTGGGGTGATAGATATGTTTAACCTATTTAAACATTATACAATGTGTATATCACATGGTATCCCATTGATATGTATAGTTTATATATGTTAGTTAAATATAACATTTACTTTTAATTAAAATAAAGTGAACTATTTGATTTTCATTTAAATGGGATGTTCAGTTATTATGCTTATGTTAGAACACAAAGGCAAATATCATTTACCGATAGCCTGGATTATTTGCTAAGATTTTAGATTAAAAATTATTAATTTTAGGTGTTTGAACATGACAGCAGGGATTTTCTTAAGAAATGTAACCAATTTTCCAAGTGCCATTTACTTTGTTTCTTTTTTTTTGAATTTCAATATTTGAGTTAGAATAATTTACCCATTTCCTGGGTAAAATAAATTAGTGTGTATATTTGCTATACTACATAGTCACTAAGTTGAAACTTCCTATTTCTTTTTTTCCTTTAATTAAAAAAATTCAAAAGCAGGATTTTTTTTGTTTTTGTTGGTAATGTTAAGTTTTAAACATATTTGAATGAACAGATGCTTATTTGAATATAAAGCTTTTTAAAAAGGGATATTTTAGCTGGGCCTGGTGGCACACGCTTGTAATCCCAGTACTTGGGAGGCTGAGACAGGAGGATCACAGGTTCACCGCCAGCCTCAGCTACTTAGTGAGGCCCTCTGCAACTTAGTGAGACCCTGTTTCAAAATAAAGAATAAAAAATAGGGCTGGGGGTGTAGCTCAGAGGTAAAATGACCCTGGGTTCAATCCCCAGTACGACACAACAAAACAAAATAAAAAGGGATATTTTCATATACCTTGCCAATTTTAAGTTTTGTTTTAGAAGAAAATTCTATTTTATCTATAGTATACTATGTTCAAAAATATCTAATTTATGAACATCTGTTTTAATAAAAATTTACAGTTCTCTAAGACACTTATAGACCAAAGCAGAATAACTATATTTTCCTTCTTTCCTTTCTTGTGTGACAAATACTGCCTAGTTGTATAAAGGAGAACTATTACCTGGTCCTTGTCCTCAAGAATCTGACAATCTGGAGGAAGGAAGGAGATTTGGAATGAAATTATAACAAAATATTTTACATATCATAACAGAGATCCTGACAGGGTCGAATGAGGCCCCAAAGTACGTATTGGCTAATCCTAACAGAGGCCCTTAGGAAATAATGGGCTGAATATCAAAATCCCAGTACTTTGGAGGCTGAGGCAGAAGGATCACAGGTTTGAGGCCAGCCTCAGCAACTTAGTGAGACCCTGTTTCAAAATAAAAAGTTCTGGGGGATGTAGCTTGGAGATAGACCACCCCTGGGTGTAATCACATGTATGTATGTATGTATCATCTATCTACCATCCCTTCCTTCCTTCCTTCCTTCCTTCCTTCCTTCCTTCCTTCCTTCCTTCCCTCCTTCCCTCCCTCCCTCACACACACACAGACACACACACAGACACACACACACACACACACACAAACACACACACACACACACACACACACAAATGAAACAAAACAAATAAAGGCGGGGGTTTTAAGTAGACAGGACAGAGGAAGAAAGAGGTCTAGGGCGTCCTTGCCTGAGGGAGAAGTAATGTACAGTCATGGACATGATTGAGCACCTCTTTGTTCAGAGAGGCCAAGCAACGTCACGGCACTGGAGTTGATGGTGCAAAATGAAGCCAAGTGGGAGTGAAGCAAAGGTGAATGGTTCTCAAATCTTATTATGCAAAACAAGAGCTTGAGAGACCCCAGAAATGAAGATCACCTAAACATCTGGACACGACCATGTGGGAACCTTCATTTTCATGAAGCAGTTGGCCTTCTCTGTGTCAGTGATCACTGCGGTGAGGAGCAGGGATACAAGGGAGAGTTTTAAGCTGGGACAGTAGGGCCACAGTTTTGTGTTGCGTTGTTCACCCTGGCAACAGTGTAAAGATACTACAAAAGAGTGCAAGATTAGAGAAACTATGATATTTAGGGAATTAGACTACAAGTCTGCAAAGGGGGCCAGAATCTACAGTGGCTTGCATAGGATTTTATTTTTGTGTGTAACCTTCAGGAATTGAACATCCTGAGGCTTCCAGGGTGGATTCTGCCTTAAGGCATAGTGGCTGTAAGATTCCTCTGTGGGTTGCCATTAGAAAGCTGGTGGGAAAGAAGAGGGATGGTGGGAGAAGAGTTTAGCACAAGTACCTTTAAGGAGATACCCTGAGGTCTATATCTTTTTTAAAAAATATTTTATTAGTGAATTGCAATTATACATCATAGCGAGTTTCAATGTGATACAAACATACATGCATATAGCATTTGGTGTATTTTCCTCCACATCTCACCCCACCTCTCTCCCCTCTTCTCTGTCCCCACCTGTTAGTGAAATTGGTAGTAATACCTTACATACTGCCATGGTATTATTTGAACTGTCTCCTACTTCAATTCTTTCTTTTCCCCTCCTTAAGTCCCTCCCCCAGTCCCTTTCCCCTAATCTATAGGTTTCTCTCCACATATTTAAAGTCCCTTATACTTCCTATTTTCTCTCTGATTTCCACAGATGAGAGAAAACATACAACCCTTGACTTTTTGAGATTGGCTGCTCTCGCTTAGCAAAATATTCTCTAGTTCCATCCATTCCCTGCAAATGACATAATTTTGTTCTTTTTTTATGGCCGAGTAGAATTCCATTGTGTGTATATATCACATTTTCTTTATCCATTCATCTGTTGATGGACACCTAGGTTGGTTATATCATTTGGCAGTTTTGAATTGTGCTGCTATAAACATGAATATGCATGTATCACTATAGTATTCTGACTTTAATTCTTTTGGAAAGATACTGAGGAGTGGTGTAGCTGGGTCATATGGTGGTTCTATTTCTAGGCTTTTGAGGATCCTCCATAGAGATCTCCACAGTGGTTGTACTATGGAATTTATAATTCCACCAGGAGTATATAAGAGTTCTTATTTTCCCACATCCTTGGCAGCATTTGTTTTTGTTTGTATTCTTTTGGATGTGAATAGAGTCACGTGGCCATACCTCATGACAAGTGAATCCGTGCTGATAGCCAAAAGTGCTCTTGAGAGAACAGATCAGTATGGAGGCTTGCACAGGCCTTGAGCATGTGCTTGGGCCCTTTGAGTAGAGAATGTCAGGGTGATGGCTACTAGGTGTGTGGTCTAAAGGAGGGATGTTGGGCATACTCAGGTGGCTGCAGATTTCTCAGTCCACCAGGTCAAGGTCCTCTTTTGTCTGGATCAAAGGGTAGGACTGACTATAGAAGGTAGCTGGAAGAAAGATAGATGGTGAAACCGAGGAAGCAGTAGGAAATAACCCGATGAACGAAGGGCCTAAAGCTATGGGAGGTGTGAAGGTTAGATTTATGTGTCAACTTACCCGGGTCGTAGGATGCCCAGATAGCTGATTAAGCATTATTCAGGGTTTGTATTTGAGGGTGTTTCTAGGAGAGATAAGCATTGGAATTGCTGAACTGTGTAAATCAGATATCCTTTCTCAATGGGATGGATTAAACCCAATCTGGTGAGGGCTCAAATAGAAAAAAAGATCAGGAGAACACTGAAATGTCTCTGCTTGACTGCATGATGTGAGACCTCAGTTTTCTCCTCTCCCTGAACTGGGACTTAAACCAGTTCTCAGGAATTGAGATTCAGACTTAAGTTTACATCAGCAGCTTTCCTGTATCTTTAGCTTGCAGATGGCAGCTCACAGGACTTCTCAGCCTTCATAATTCATGAACCAAGTCCTTGTAATAAGCCTTATGATGGATTAATGGATAAAGAACATGTGATATATATATCTATCTATCTATATATAATATAATTAAACACACATATACACTATTATTTAGCTTTAAAAAGAAGGAAATCCTGCTATTTGTGACAGCATGGATGAACTTAAAGGACAGTATGTTAGGCGAAATAAGCCAGGCACAGATAGACAAATACTACATGATATCATTTCTCTGTGTAATCTAAAACAACATCAAATGCGTAGAAACAGAGAATGGTGCTTGCCAGCTATGGTTGATGTGGAAATGGAAAGATTTTGGTCAAAAGTTACCAACTTCTAGTCATAAGATAAAGGTTAGGGATCTAACATACAACATAGTGACTCTAGTCAATAATTCTGTATTTTTACTTAAAGTGTGCTAAAACAGTAGGTCTTAAGTGTCTTCATCCCAACCCCATTACACAATGGTAACTTGTATGGTTATGAGTGTGTTAATTAATTTGATTGCTGTAATCAGTTCACAATGTCTATGCATTCAAATCATCACATTAAACACATTGTATATGATTTTTGTTTATCAGTTATGCTATAATGGGGTTGGAAAAACTCTCATTCTGTATTTAGAATCTTATATTCCCACCCACAAATATTCTATTTTATTTTAATAGTTTAATAGTTTTAATAGTTATTTTTCTCTGGAGAACCTTTTCTGATACTGGAGAGGTTGGCTTATGGGCATTGGCTCAAACTTCGGAAGAAGTGACATACATATTCCTGAGTTTAGAAGTGAAGCTGGGTTTAACTATAGACATATTTGAAGGTATGGAAGTAAGAGGATCTAAATTTATTTGCTTTTTAATTTAGCAGGTATTTATGCTTGCTTAGTTTTCAAATGGAATTTTTGGGACTTTTTTTATTGCTTTTGAAAAAAAAAATCTGTCCTAGAAATTCGTGTAGGAGAATGATGCTGACAAAAGGAGCCTTGTTGGAAAAGAAAATACCTGTGTCTTGGTTGGAATGTAGAAAATCTGTCCCCAGTTGTTTCTCCCCATTTCCTGTGAGTTTCCACAGGAGACTCCAAGGCCTGTTTTGGAATTCCACTATCAGAGCGATAGGAGTTGGTACACCCTCACAAAGTGAGAAGTCAGTTGCTCATTGGCCTCCAAGTGACCATTTTTTTTGGTTACCCTTGCTCATAACAGTATGCTAGTTTTGTTGTTTTTATACATTTATTGGTGCATTCTAGTGTCACATCATAGCGTAGTTCATAGTGATAGTGACATACATGTACACAGCTCTTGGCACTAGTTTTGCTTGAACCCTAACTATCCTCTATCTCAGACATGAATTTTGAGTAGGACGGACCAAACCCTGACCTCCTAATTGGTTTAAACCAATCAGCACACCTCATGTTTTGGCCACAATGATCATTCAGGTATGGTCTCTTAAGCCAGCCAAAGCCAGTAAAATGTGAAGAGAAGTTTACCGGGTCTTCTGCAAAAGACATTTTCTCTTTCTTCTCCAAGGACTACCTTAAGCCTATTCTCTCTTCTCTTGAGTGCTATAGACTAATCACTTAGCTCCTTTGTGGATGGAGGTTAGGGTTTCTTAGGTTGCTCATTACGGGGAAACTGAAGATGAGGCAAACTTTATGGAAGTCAGAGTAAAGAGGCAGAGAAGCAGCAGTTCTGTTGTTAAACTATTTAAGCAGCCTTATCAAAGATCGGTTAAAATTATATTTACTCTACACTTTCAGTTTTTGGAACCAATGAAATCCTTTATGGTGTTTGCCAATTTGTGTTGGATGTTTGTTTACTTGTATTCACAAGCATCTGGGTGACCCAATTCCCACTGAGGTTATTGCTTAAACAAACGTGGTGATAGTAGGGGTTCCCCATAGAAGAGCTGGTGAAGTGCCAAGTAATAGAGTTTATTTTAATACATTTCTTGGCACATAAAAAGCCCTGATAATGGGATTGGGACAGTTTTTGGTGTCAGTCACCATTCTGTACCCCAAACCACTCTGTCTTCCCGCCCACAATTTCTAGGTTTGGCTTACTTAGTTGGGCCCTCACTGCTATGCATTTCAGGATTCCTGCAGTCCCTTCTGTGTGATGCATCCCTCCCTCTCCTCCTCCTCCTCCTCGTCCTTCTCCTTCTCCTCCTCCTCCTTCTCCTCTCTCTCTCTCTCTCTCTCTATCTATCTATCTATCTATCTATCTATATATATATATTTATATGTTTATATATATAATTTTTTGTGCTGTGGATTGAACCTAGGGATATTCTTCTACCTCTGAGCTACACCCCCAGCCTTATTTTATTTTTTTATTTTGAAGCAGGGTCTCGCTGCTGACAGCCTCACTAAGTAGTTGAGAATGGCTTTGAACCTGTGATCCTCCTGTCTCAGCATCCCAAGTACTGGGATTACAGGTGTGTGCCACCACATCTGGCTGTGATGTGTTTTTTAATCCTCTTCAACTTCTCCATTACTGGCACATTAGTTTATTTACACACTTTGAAAGAAACTCAAGCTAATTTGTTCTGTCAAATAAAAAATAATTTATTATAAACCTGTAAGCTTTAGGTGAAACACAAAAGTGTATCAAATAATTGGGCCTCAGAAAAGGACCAAACCAGGAACCATGGAGAGCTCTGATGATTTTCCTTCCATTTCTCTACTCTCTGCCTGCCTTCCTTCCTTCATTCCTCCTTCCTTCCTCATTTTTGTTGCCATTATTTGTTTTTTGGTTTATTTTTGTCTCTGTAGTGAAATAGCAAGTGTACTTCACTCTCGTATATTAAACAGCTCTGACTGCAAGCAGATTAGACTCTGTTACAGTTCTAAGTTCCCAGGTGAAAGAATCCAATTGGTCCTTTTGAGTCACATGTTCACTTTCGGTTCAGTGAGTGAGTCAGAGATGTAAGGTTACCTTACACCCAGGTGCCTCCCCCATGAATAGGGGGATTGAGAGTACAGTTTCAGAGCACATGGGACTTCTTTTGAGGTGGGCAAAACCCAAGGAAGTACCTATTGTGGCTTGAGAAGTTATTTTGGTGTGAGTTCTATTTATGGTTGAAGTTTTCTTCCCCACTCCCACCTCTCACCCTACCACCAGAAAAATTTTCAGTCCATATACATCAGTGAAAGCAGAGAGATCCTTGAAAAGCAAGAGAGTGCTTAATTTAATTTCACGTGCCAGAGTTCCGAATCTCAGCCTCAGCTCAGCCTGGAGAAGCTCTGCCACATAGATCTGGTTTCATTTAGAGAAATGGTCTGGGTTGTTGGTTATTGAGATGGTCTAGGCAAGTAGGTTAAAAAGCAATAGAAAAATTTGGTACCTCTTAAAATTTAGGGGTTGAGATTGCAATTCATTTCTTTCATCCCTTACATACCAGGCTATTTTGCTGCTTCTGTTGGTGGTGGTGGTGTATGTATGTGTGTGTGTGTGTGTGTGCGCGTGCATGCATGCCCATGTGTATACATACACACACACACACACACACACACACACACACATTCCTTTTGTCTCCTAAGCTGGCTAACATGTAGCAGAGTGTTAACTGTTAGCTCCAGATTCATGACTTGAAGTTTGAGAGAGCATTCTGTTTAGCATACCTTTTTTCTGCTTCATGGACAGAGAATATATCCCTTCATATTAGATATGCTTGTTACCGGTTATAAAAGTAAAGATTTAAGTATGTGATTTTGTGTGAACATTAATCGACCATTGCTGGAAAAATAGCTTTGAGCACATTATCTATTGAAGGATCAATGGTGCCATTTATATATATGAGGGACAACATTATTATTCTCTCTGTGAATATTATGTTGATCTTATTTGCTTAAATTTGTAGATTCCTGAATGTTATTTTTTATTGAATCCAGGACTATAAAAACTCATGGTCGCTGAAATGCTTACTATTCTGAAGTTTTTATCATTTTAATGTATAATATGAATATATACATTTACCGAACAATGCCTGTATCCTATAAAGTAAACAAAATATGAATCTATAAATTATATGAATACATTGTTATGAGGAATATTTATAAATATGTAAATGCAGTAACTGCAAATACTATTTTTATATACTGTAAATACTATTTCAAATGGTTTATTGAACTGGTTTTTGATGACTTCAGCAATATGTTTTTTCCTATATATATATTTAAAGCTTTTTCATTAATTTTGAGCTAAGACAGTGCCTTCTTAGTTTTCTTACAAAACAACTGCATGCAAGCAAGGACAAAGAGAAGATGACTAATAATTTATTGAAAACCCTCTGTGTGAGGTGCTCTTTTTGTTAAAATATGCTTGGAAACAAGCAAATGTGGTTTTTATTCTGTTGGAGCTTACAGTCTTGGGAGAGAAATAGTATCAACTAAGTACACATAAGCAAATGTTCAGGAAGGCAGAGGAAGCTGAATGATATTAGGAACCATCCGACAGCCCTTCTAATCAAGATTGGCAGAAGTTAGAAGGAACGATTATGAACATTGTTAAATAGGTTTTAGCCGGGCGTGGTGGCACACTGCTTGTAATGCCAGTACTTTGGGAGGCGGAGACCGGAGGATCCGGGTTTGCGGCCAGTCTCAGCTCGCGCACGCGAACACACGGTCGCGCTCGCTCTCTCTCTCTCTCTCTCTCCCTGTCTCTCTCTCCCTCTTTACTTAGTGAGGCCTTCCGCAACTTCGTGAGACCTGGTTTCAAAATAAAGTAAAAAAAAAAAATAGGGCCGGGGGCATAGCACGGAGGTAGAATGCCCCTGCGTTCAATCCCCGGTACCGCAAAAAAAAAAAAAAAAAATAGGTTTTAGTACAACAGTTTTCAGTGAGTTGAACTGACCTTTTAATTATTCCTTGTAATGTACAGGATTCCAAATGCTATGTGATTGTTCATGAAGTAGGTATACAGTTATAGTTAAGGAAACAACCAAAATGGTAGCCCAGACGCTTGCAGATCATTGAAATGCACAGGCTTCCTGAGGGTGGCTACTTCCCTAAACACCACTCATCTCTTCTTAAAATGCTTGCAGGAAACTATGCTTTTCTTTTACCTATCTTCTTTTTCCTTCTACTTCACTGACCACACCTCAGGCTCTTTTAAAGGGCTCCTTCTCTGCTCCAAGTCACATTGGCATGTCTTAGGTTTTGTCTTGGCCAGTGGTTCTTAACCAGTGGTGATTATACCCAATGGAGGCATTTAGCAATGTTTGGAGATAATTTCATGATCACACCTGAGAGAGAGAGAGAGAGAGAGAGTGAGAGAGAGTGAATGGGTCTGTGTGTGTGCCCGCTTGCTAGTGGCATTTAATGGGTAGAGCCCGGGACGGCTGATAAACAGTCTACCTGATGCAGAATAGCTCCCCAAATAAAAAGGAATTATCCGACCCCAAGTTTCAATCAGTTTCAATCATCTGAGATTGAGAAACCCTCTTAACTTCACTAACTAAACTCTTTCTTTAGGTAATCCTATCAAAATCCTCAGAATTTAATAGCATTTGTTATTTAAATGGCCCAATTTATATCTTCAGTTTGGATCTCTTTCCTAGGCTTCAGGCTTGCATATTCAAATGTTATTTTTGCATTCTCAATTGGCTGTCTAATAGACTTTTTCTTTCTAAAGAGGAAGTCAGTTTTTTCCTTGCAGACTTCTTTCTCCTTATGTGTTTTCCTTTTCTGTTAATGGTAGTGCTTATTCATCCAGTTTCTAGGGCTAAAAAATCTAAGAATTCCCCTTGATTCCTCTCTCTTTCACCTGCAAAACGCCATCTAAGATATCCATTCCAAGTTATTTTCCAACTCCAATATGTATGTCTAACCTACCCACTTCTTAATATTTTTCTCCCTAGTCTCAACTCTCATTTGTAGTTCAGAAATACTTATTCTCAAAATAGTTATTAGGGTGAACTTTTAAGAAACAAAGTCAGGATACTCATTTCATTCTAATCAAGTTACTATCATCATTGTAATTAAGTACTTCCTAAGTGTTACCTACAAGGCCCTGTGCAAATGGACCTCATCTCTTATCTTTCTTCTTTTTGTTCACATATTGGGCCTCTTGCCTTTTCCTTTTATTTTTGATTTTTAGTAGTTTGAATATACTATCCTTAGACATGATTTTTTTGTGTGTGTTTATTTTGCTTTCGGTTCAATGAGCTTAAGTTAATTTGTGATATTCATAAAACTTGGGAAATTTATCGTCATTATTTCATGGAATATCTTATATCCACTATTTTCTTTCTTCTTGTTTTCTGGAATTCCAATCTTATCTAATACTTTTTAATATTCTCCCACATACTCACTTTATATCTATCTATCTATCTATATCTATCTATCACCTATTTATTTTCAATCTTACCTTTCTCTTCTTCATATTGGATAGTTTTTATTGATCTATCTTCAAATTCACTGGCACTTTTCCCTGACAATGCTATTCATCTTTCAATTCATCCAGTGACATTTTGTATTACGTATTGTATTTCTCAGCTATAAAATTTCCATTTTGTTATTTTTTTCTGCTGAGAATCCCCATCCTGTAATTTATTCTAAGCTTACATTTTATTATTTTATTGAACATAGTTGTAATAGCTGCTTTAAAGCCTCTCTCGGCTAATTCTAACATTTAGTTATCAAGGGTTGGCCTTAATTTATTGTTTTATCTCTTGAAAATGGCTCATATTATGCTGATTCTTCATATGTCCAAGAATTTTAGATTGTCTCCTAAACATTGTGAATGTTATATTATGGTGACTCTGTATTCTGTTATATTCCTCCAAAGAGTGTTAGTATATTTGTCTTAGGAGAAATTTAACTGGTTTAGACTCTAACTGCCAACTCTGTCTCTTTGGGCAACAACTGCAATTTTCATTCGCTTCTTTCATACTCGGCTTGCCAATTGCTAGACTGTTTACAGTCGGATTCAATCATATGAGTTGTAGTTTGTGGGTTAACCAGAGATTTGGGCAGAGTTTACACACAGAAATTGGGGTTCCTATCATCTTGTCCTTTCTTCCAAATATTGACTCCTTTCCAGAATCTTTCCTCATTTTTTGACTCTCTAGGGCTTTGACTGCTTTGTATTGTCCAGAGTTAAAAGCTGCTAGCTATAAGATAGCACGGCCATCCTATGAACAGAACCCTTCTTGTTTCTTGGACATACAAAGTTTGTTTCCATTTTAGGACAGAAAACTTGAGTAGCCATTAAAAGGAGGTTATCGGCCTCTCCATTTAGTATAAAGTCTCCTTAAAGTTTTGAAATAAACCATAACAGAAAATGGAATGGTTTGGCCTGCTGTTACCCTGGGAAATGTTATTATTGTTGTATTGGCTAGATTCCTTTCTGTCACTGATACGAAAGATCTAGACTTCACTCTGAGCTGGAAAATGATTACGGCATTTGCAAGCCTTGCATCCTTGCGTCTTCAAATTCAGCTCCTGCAGAAAAGTAGAAGGTTTGCTCTCCTGGGGCCTCAGCAAATATCTCTTTCCATTTTTTTTTTTTTTGTGTGTGTGTGTCTGGCTCTTTCTGAAGCATCATGCTGACATGATAGAATACTATGTTTTAGCCACTAAGTTATCCTTATGTGGAGATCAATCTTATCTAAATTACTTGTACATGAATGAGGAAGAGGTAGACCTTCAAAGGAAATCCCAGGAGAGGGAATTGGCAAGCTCTCAGCAGATTCAATGCCATTGTCATATCTCCTGATAGATTCATAGACTTAGGTATCTTTTATTCTACCTGGATAAAAGAATACATTTGACTGTCAATTTTTTTCTGTCATTAAACATTTCACAAACTCCTATCAGTTTCAGAACATTTGACAAGAAGATAGACTCGGAAATGTTGGTAGAGCAAGTTGAACAATATCACCTCCTACTTTGAATTTAGCATTGGTATCTCATAATGTGTAACATCCAGTCTGATTAAACTAAAAGAAGTCTCTGTCTCAGTGCATTGGTACCAACAGCCTTTTCCTATGTTTACCATCAATAAAGCTGATATGTACTACAATTATAAAAAACCCTGCAGTTTAAGTAGGGGAGAGGTAAGTGTTTGAAAACAAAGAGGAATATGTACTAACAACCAGCAGTCCTATTTAAAATTTTTTTATTACAAAATGAAGCACAGATACAGGAAACCACACAAAACAAATGTACTTAAATAACAAAGTGGAATACTTTCATAACTAGCTCCTAGGTCAAGGAGTTGAACTTCATCAGTACCTCAGAGTCCCCCCTTATGAGTTCTGTTTCAGTCACAAAATTCTCTCTTACCTCCAAGTAACCACTGTATTGAATTTTTAACAATTGTTTCTTTGTGTTTTTTAAAAAATAGATTTTCATTCCAACATGTTATCTATTTTACAAGTAAATTTTTTTACATCGTATGACTCTTTATTGTGATACATATGAGACATATCCTCTTAACAAATATTTAATTGTGTGTTACAGTATTGTTAACTGTATACACCAGATCTCTGGGACTTTTTCCCTTTGCGTGACTATTTTTAATTTTTTGTGGTACTAGGGATTGAACCCAGGGATGCTCTACCTCTGAGCTATAGCCCCAGCCCTTTTTATTTTTTATTTCATTATCTCCCTCCCTCCCTTCCTTCTTCCTTTCTTTTTTTTTTTGTGGTACCAGGGATTGAGCCCAGTGCCATTCTACCTCTGGGCCATGCACCCAGCTTTCTTTTTTTTTTTATTTTGGAACAGGGTCTGGCTAAGTTGAAGATTTCGCTAAATTGCCGAGCCTGGCCTCGAACATGTAATCCTTCTGTCTCAGCCTCCCAAGTACTGGGATTATAGGTGTGTGTCACTATGCCTAGCTTTGCATGACTCTTTTCATATACCGTTTCTCTCTCCATATATTTCTTTTATTTACATAATTTTTTTAGAATTTGGGCATTTAGCTTTCAGAGTTTTCCAGTCCATATACTGCTGAATGCATACTTATGGTGTATAAAAAAATAATCCTTAGTACATTATGTTCCCTCCAAATGACTGCTGGATTCAGAGACTGGATTAGATCAAGGTTTGATCCCTTTGGCAAGTTCTTAGTTGGTATTTGATAAGACTATGGGAGGCAATTTCTGATTGTCTTTTTTTTTTTTATTTTAGCAGCTAGTGTTGCTTAATGCCTATATCTAATTTTTGGGCTTAATAGTTATATTCTTTTTTTTTGCAGCACTAGGGCTTGAACCTAGGGTCATTCTACCTCTGAGCTACACCCCCAGCCCTATTTTTTTTAATTCTTTATTTTGAAACAGGGTCTCACTAAGTTGCAGAGGGCCTCACTAAGTAGCTGAGGCTGGCCTCGAACCTGTGATCCTCCTGTCTCAGCCTCCCAAGTACTGACTGGGATTACAAGCGTGCGCGCCACCACATCTGGCTTAATAATGATATTCTAATTTTATTATTTCTCTTTCATTTATTATAAAGAGAGGCTTCCTCCATCTATTCGTATTCATTGGTACAGTTCCTATCTGAAAGATAGGATAAATATTTGTTTCTTTCTCTTTATTTACCATTTTCCAGAATAATTGATCTTTCTGTCTTTCATCCCCTGAAGGTGACAAACTCATTTAAAAATATTGTAATTCCTCATATTTCAGCAGATTGGATTGGTTGCAATCCATTGCAATTATTATTAAAGATCAAGTTGTCCCATGTTTGGCCACTGGGGACCTTTTGAAGTTGGCTTCTATTAGGGACTAAGTTGTGTCTTCTCAAAATTTGTATGTTAAAGCTCCAAGCCCCAGAGTGACTGTACTTGAAGATAGGTGCTTCAAGGGGGTAATTAAGGTTAATGAGGTCATAAGAGTAGGGCTCTGATCCAGTTTGACTATTGTCCTTATCAGAAGCAGAAGGAACCCCAGGAGTGCCGTGGGGGATGGACACAGAAGGGAGGTGGCCATGTCCAAGTCAGGGAGAGACCAACTTGGGCAGCACCTTGAACTTGGACCTCAGCCTCCAGAACTGTGAGAAAATAAATTTCTTTTTGCTTAAGCCACCAGATTGAAGAATTTTGCTATGGTAGCCCTAGCAGACTAATACAGCTCCTGAGTTCTCTTGATAGAACCCAGTTAGGTATTTGATGACTTCTTTGATATCTGCTGGGAAAGATGCTTTAGCATCTGTCATATATTTCCTGCCTCAAAGCTAGAAAGGAGTCATTTCTTCAAGGAGCACCAATTTCTGTCTGAGAGAAATGGTATTTTAAGACCATAATCTAGGCACAAGGGATTCCCTTTGCAATTCATTTAGGCCTTTTCAGTGAAACTAGAAAATTCATACTTTTTAAGGGGTAAAATGCTTTATGCTTTTATATTGATGCTCCCAATTCAAGTTTAAGATTGCAGTTTTACTTAACTACTTTTTACATCTGTATCTCCTATAGAGATAAATTATAATTTTCAAGGAGACAGTATAGAATTAGGGAGTAGAATTTGAATATCTCATGATTACTTGTCTTACTCCATATTATACTCACAGCAGTTTTGGAAACATGAAATAGAGTTTTCAGTATTTATCCTGTTTCCTTCTTCAGGGGCTTATGTTCTCTGTCCCTTTTCTCAATATCGTTGCCACTGTCTTTCAAATCCTTTCATTTTTTTTGTTTTTCATAGTTCTTATTTTTCATCTTCTGTTTCTCTTAAGCCATTGCCTTTGTGTGATTTGCTCTAGTGTTCTTTCTAGTTAAGTCTTCATTTATAATTTTTTCTCTCATCTCTAATTCTTTCCTGAGCACTGTTACCTCATATCTGATTTTTCTAATTCTGATTCATGTATGTCTTTCATATTTTGTATCATTATCTTTGTTTTAAAACAGTATAGCTAAATTTTCTTATCTGATGTTGTTTTGGGGCATGTTTTAATGGCATTTTTTGTAGGGATATTATTCTGTTGTTTATTATAATGACTCTGTGTGAGATTTGACCCCAATATTTTTTGTTTGTTTGATGTGAAGTTAGTTTTCTCTGAAGATTTCAGTTGAGACAGGCTTCAGAATAGCTTTCTAACTTTACAGAGCTTCCTCTTCTGTTGTTTTTGTGTGGCATTTAAAAATATGGCATCTTGCTTTCTTTTCTGACCTTTCCTGATTTCTTTCCCTTCCCACTTTTGTCTAGACCTCTTTCTGTGTCTCTTTCTTCCCTGTTCTATTGAATTTTGATTGTACTTCTAGAAGTTTCTCTTTGGTGTGGGATTCTGTCCTGGCAAGGGGCTCTGTGGGCTCTGATTCAGTGTTTGCAGGGGTCAGGGTTTTCACTCCTTCCTTTCTCTTCTGGACCCATCACACATATTCAATAATTGGGAGGCAAAGCTCTTCCGTTTCAGCTCTTCTTCCTAGATGGGTCTGCTGTGCTTCTCCGGTTCTCGGATCCTTCCGACATTCCTCCACAGCTTCCTTCTCTTCCTACCCAGACTCTGATACTGTGAAGATCTCCTGGCCCATACTGGTTTGTCCCATCCTGTTTGTATTTCAAAGTTGGTGGGGATATCATCTTACCTAGTTTTGTTGTTGTTGCTGTAAGATTTATTTTCTACTTCCGTCTGGTTTTATGTGAGGACTTAAAGATAGAGAAAACCATGCTGTCACTGCCGTCATCTTTCCAGAATGCCTCCCCATGTTCCTGTTTTAACATATTAACAAACACTCAGGCAGGTGGATGGTTGTAACTGTTTCCTATGCTGGAGAACAAAAAGTAATGCACATTAATTCTGTTGCTTCTGGGGGAAGAATTCAGAAAAAACACCCATAATTCTGACGAAAGGTTCTTTCAGTGAGGGACCAATTATTATTTTTTAATTTTTGTTTTTAGTATTTCTTGCAGATTTTGATTTTACTGTTCAGAAACATAACGGCTGCTTTGTGGCTTGGGTCCTCTTGCTGTTTCGTAGCATTCTGGGATTCTTCCATGTTCCTTAAAGCCAGGCTTTGAAATCTTTTAAAAATACCTCTGGTTTTGTGTTTGGGTTCATTATAGTTCCTTCCTTCCTTCCTTCCTTCCTTCCTTCTTTCCTTTCTTCCTTCTTTCCTTCCTTCCTTCCTTCTTTCCTTCCTTCCTTCTTTCTTTCTTACTGGGAATTGAACTCAAGGGTGTTCTACCTCTAACCTATACTCTCAGCCCTATTGTTATTTTTTAGGTTTGAAACAGGGTTGTCTCACTAAGTTGCTGAGGGCTTCCCTAAGTTGATGAGGCTGGCCTCGAACCTGTGATCCTCCTGTCTCAGCCTCTCAAATACTGGGATTATAGTCGTGCTCCACCATGCTCAATTTAGCTTTGCTTTCTTATGATTCCTGTTTTATTTATAATAGAAGAATTGGCAGTCTGGGCTTTTTATCAACAAACACCTTGTTATGCCTTTCTGCTTATACTGTGAACAACAATTAAGATGTGGTTCTTTCCCTGAGGGTCTTACTTAGTTCACCTTGTCTGCCTTTTGGACTGATATAGGAAGAAAAATAACTTATTTTTTAACTCCTTTCCTCCTCCACTTGCATCCTAATCCTAAATTACTTAAGCATATCTTGTAGGTGATACTGATGAAAATATTGTGCCAAATAGAATTAACTTGGTGTTTGAATTATGGTATTATAGCTGTGATTTGGGTTAGAATTTAGTTTTATGATGTCACTACAAACTTCTAAGATTCTAAATGAAAGTCTGAATTAATCACTGCAGACCCTCATCAACTTGAGGAATGTGTTTTCGCTAAGTGGTCTAAATTGCTATATATGGTTACCTGGAGTTGCTGAAACATAATGATTCTTCTCCTACATTATGTTTAGGATAATGGTAGAGGTAATTTGTAGCATCTTTCTAAGTGTATTTTCCATCATTTAAAATTGGGCAAAGAGGCAAATGGCAAGTCTATAACTTTGTATTTTAGCCTATTTTATTTTGAATAAATCTCCTTGGATAGTTCCTAACCTAAAATTTATTTTCTTCTAACTTACCAAACAGATGCCTTCTTTTGAAACAAGAATAGGAAATGGCCAGTTATGTCTGTAAACAAACCCTTTATTGATTTAAGACTTGCTTTCCTCTCAGTAGAATAATAAGAACATAGCTTGGGAATTAGTTTGCCTGTTTCCAAACACCTGCTCTACCATTTTGTAATCTGCCAGTGTGTGACAGTGGACAGTTTTCTTTCTTTTTTTAAAATTTCTTCTTCTTTTGTTTTTAATGCTGTAATGGGGACTGAACCCAGGGCCTTGTGCATGCTAGGCAAGTGCTATTCCACTGAGCTAGCCTCAATACTGGGCAGTTTCCAAGCCTCTTTATGTATCCATCTCCTCATATGTAAAATGTGGCAGTAATTGTACCTCTGTCATAGAGTTGATGTGAGGATTAAATGAGATAATGCATATACATTATTGAGTGTTTCCAACATATTAGGCAATGTCCTGGGGAATTGGAATAAACAAAATAAAAACCAACCCCATTGGAGCTTTACAGTATTGGTGGGCGGAACTAAGCAATTAGTAATCACATTGAAGAATATAAAATTACAACCATGGTAAATACAAATGGAGAGATATGTGGCCCTTCAATAGCATATAATAAGGACTTGTCTGAGAAGTTTCCTTTGGGAAGACTGATGTGAGACTATAATGCACCAATAAAAGTATATAAAAAAGAAAAGAAAAATGGAAAAGAATGAACTAGATGAAGGTGGGTATTTGTTGCCTATGTGAGTGAGCACGTGTGGAGCCCCAGATAGAAGGAAGTGTGTAGTGAATGTCGCTGTAGCAAGGAGCTGAAATGGGTCAGAATGCCAAAGGAAGAGCAAAATGGCCTATGTTACTGGGGATGATGCTGGAGAGGGAAGGAAGAAATGTCACAACTCCACAGTCCTTTATCCGCCATGCTTAGGAATGTGACCTAGCAAAACAGAGTTCTGTATTTGAATTTAGGAGACATATTTGCAATGATCTATTATTTTTGTTATTATTTTAAAATTCCTTAGTAGTCATTCCCACACTAAATAGGTTTATATATTTCAGTATTTATTCATTGGTTCTTTTTCCCTAGTCTTATTGCATCTCTTCTCTGAATGCTAATCCCTCAATCCTTCCATTTAAGAATAAAGCTGAGAAGATAGCTTTGTTTCTTTCAATTTTACCATTTGAAATAGAATTTACTTTTGTATAGCTTAAGGTAAGATAAATGAAAAACAATTGTCAACACGTTACCTGCCGTGAAACTCATAAATATTTTATGATACTTAGACTTTCAAAAGTGCTCAAATGCTGTCATTTCTTGTATAACTTAAACAAACCAAAGCCCAAATTATTAGAAATGTTGGTGTCCCACATTGGCAGGAAGCTCAGAGTGTTTCAGAGGCTTTGATCGGATCCACAACAAACTTTTGGAAGTCTGAGACCTGAGGCTGACTCTGTGTGAACCAGTAGGAAGAGCCCGAAAGGTGGCTATACGAGTTGATGTGCGTGTATTCACGTATTTTACTTGTGTTCATCTAAAGCTTGTCAATGCATAGCGAATGTGGGAACTGCGTGGCTCTTCATACACCAAGGGCCACAACTCTTCTTCCTTTTCCAAAATGAGGGAATAACTGAGGACATGTAAATGAGCATGTGAATTTGGGTAGCCTTGGGTTGTCCCCGGCTCCATCAGGGTTTTTCTCTTCAGGCCCTAACTATCCCATGCTCCACACCATTCTCCTTCCTTCTCTACTTTGTCTGCTATGTATTAAGGTGCTTGCCCAGGGTCCTGATCCAAGTTGAAAATTGTCAATCATATTAGCAATGTTTTTTAAGCCCAATCTCTTCTGTATGTGTAATAATTTTACATTTTATGTAACATGCCTCCTAAAGGGTTTTTCTAAATATGCTTATATGACTTCAATGTCAGGAAATATCTCCAGGCAGATAAATAGCGAATAGAATCTTGGATCCTGGGTTTGGGCCCTTTGGGATTTCAATCCCCCACCATATTATTGCAGATAATATTTTATTCTACAAGAAGCACAAGTATGATAGGCGCTGAGAAATCAGATGAAGTTTTGTGACCTTTATTTGATGTACAAAAATTGATTTAATTTCCTCAGGAAAAAAGTATTTCAGCCCATATAATTTTCTATAATATATTTAGTTCAAATTAGTTTGGCTGAATTGGTAAAATAAGCAAGGAATAACTTTTCCTGATTTAGTGCTATACTTATACAATAGTTAATATGCTTTCTATTGAGAGATCATACATAATATTTGACCAAGAAGTTAACAAAATATTTGCACAAAGATTTAGCAGTTTGGTATATTTTGTTCATGATTGTGTTAATGGATGATAGAGAAATTTTCTCATGGCAAGTGCTCTGGTAAATCAATTCCTCACATAAAACATGAACCCCTGGTGTGCAGGGCTGATAATCATACCTGACATGTAACATGTAATATTTATTAAATGGACTGGTATTCATTCTGGAAAATATTATATGTGTTCCAGGACCTGATCTTCAGGTTTGCATATCGAAAAAGCCAACATGTTGCACCAGGAAGATGGAGGAGCAATATCAGATTGCAGCTCGCCAAGATCTGCAGCAGGTGCTCCAAGCATCCAGCTCTACATTAAAGTTGCTGATATCTCGAAATGCAGCTGCTTTTCAAGGTAAATGTATCATGAGCTCTGAAACCAAGGACCAACCTTATGTAATTTGCCTGTCACAGTGAAACTGGTAAAGTTGGCTAGGTGTATTTCCTTATATGTGTATATTATTCTGGTATTAAATGAAGTTTTATCTTTTTGTAACCTTTATAACTTGATTCTGGGGTCATCCTGGGAATATATTTGAGTTGAACTGCAGACACTTATATTATTAAAGTGGTCCTTGGAAATATATATCTTTCTAAGTTCTTCCAGGTTCCCCAATATTCTGACCCTTAGTTTTACATCGTGAACAGATATAATTCTTAGATTTCATAAAAAAGTCTGCAGCATAAAATCTCATCTCTTTAAATTGGGTAACTATAGATATATTTTTTAAATATATGACTTGAATAAATATTTGTCTAAGTTTTCCCCTGTAACTTCATGTGATTTTCATGAGAACATCAGTTCAGAATGTCTAAGTACAGGAGGGATATATTAATTGGATGTTTTAGGGTCAGCTAAGGCTCAACCTTCACTCAAACAATATATTCAGAAATAAAATTAATGAGTTATAAAATTAAAAAGCACACTGAAAAATAGATGATCTTTTTTCTTATTTTAGTCATCTTTTTTATAAAATTTCTTATTACTATAATAAAATAGCTTAATTTATGTTCCCTTTTATAAAACATTAGCTATTCTGCATATGACTAGAATGAAAATATCTGGATTACATTGTTTTTCAAGCAAATTTATTGTTTTTGTTCAACACAGAATATAACTTCTGTTAGTATTCCTTTTTAATAAGTATATTAATGTCAAAGTATTTAAATAATTTGCTCTGCTTGCATATATAACTAAATCACAAAACTGATTAATTTTTAAAACCATACTCACTAAATACAATAAATACAATAAATCAGAATAAAATTTGAGTTAAAATGTAGTTCATGATGAATTGATGATTGCTTTGTAGAACTATAAAATGTCAGATTTTTAAGATGTTTTTAATTTAACTTTTAAAAGATGCTTTGGAATGCAACTTTATTTCTGTTATGAGATTTATTCATGTGAAATAGTTGGAGGAAAAATGTTTGATATGCATTTTGAACAAAGATTTTTGGCTTGAACCAGCTGAATTAGAAGGTTTTAACCACCCACTGGAAGTTACATGATTATTTCTCATGAAAATGATGGTGTGCAGAAAATGCATTTTAAAGGCAAATGGTCAGTGAATTGAAAAGTTTGAGCTAATTAGGGAGTTTGTGGTTGAAGGTCACATGTTTGTAAAGGTAAGCTGGACTCACAGTGAAGAAGACTTCAAACATGAACTTGAGTTTGAGAGAACATTGGAGGTTTTTGAACAGGGAAGCTTCCTTATGATTCATCATCTTTAAATGTCAAAACGGTATCTTTCCAAATAATAGACTGCCAAAGAAAATCATGACAAATCTAATCTGCTCTTTGGACAGCAATATTAACTGTGGAGGTGAGAGTGTCAACAGTTACTGACACATGGCATTTAATAGTAGCTGAAATGTCTCCTCAAAGATGCAGTAATAGGTTTTTCACATATTCTTAGGTAAATTAATAAAGATTAAGTACATTAAATTCAAACAATTGGGAAACCTGGAATATTCAGACATTTAATATGGGTTGGGGCTACTGAAAAGCATTACTGATATTGCTAAAAGTTGGTTGATAACTATCTCAGTAGTAGAAATGCATATGAAGGTATGGGATTGTCTCTATTTGTCAGAGGATCAGGTAATTTTATATAATCTTTTACCTTTTTCTGTTTAATAATTTTTTCTGCTGTATTTAATAGGTGGAGTTTTTCTATTTGTTTAAAAATTAATTACAAAAAATAGAAAGGTAGAAACATTCATAATTATGATTTTCTATAATAAATTGTCAATTTCTCCCTTTCTGGAATGTCAGATTTCATTTAAGAAACATGAACAGGCAGGGCAAATTTAGAAGAAATATGCCTAAAGGCTAATTTTACTGGAATAAATACTCTTCCAAGAATATCAGTCTTTAATGAATAGAATTAGTAGCTTTAGGCTTACTTTCATAAAAACAAGCTTAAATATATATGCTAAAAATATGAGAGGTCATATTTACTGTATCATAATGGAGCAGAGTACTTTATCAATAAATAATATGGTCTTCATCTATCTTCTATGCAGTCAAAATATCTAAAAAAATGTCTATTTTATAAGAAGAAAGAAGCCAACATATTTTATTGGGAAACTTAGTGTGCTTGAGAGTAATTTAATAGAGAAATCAATTTACTTCTCAAATGATATGAGTAGATTTGCTATATTTTGATCTTTTAATTTTTAAATATTTCATTTGTATTTCTTACTTCAACAACGTTAACTACTTTTTAAATGGTGTTGTGGGTTATAAAAGATGTTGGACTGGGAGATAGTATGGCCCTTTCTGTCATGGATCCTATGGGATCCCATGGAAACATGTTGGTGGAGCCATCCTTTGAATGTGTTGAATGGGCATGTTCACTCTGGCCTGAGGATTTGGTGGACACCACTCTACTGTTGGCTGAAGGCTGGGAGATGAGAGATCTAAAAAGGAGAGAGGAAGCCATGCTGGCACTTGATGCCGTGAGAGACGTAAGGTCATTCTGCATACAATTCACCTTCAGCTCTGGAATCTTTAGTATGTGGAGTGAGTAATAGAATAGTGATACTTCTAACACTGAGAAGGACTTGGTCAAAAGCTCAAAGGTAACCTGCTGGTTAGGCTGAAGTCAGCCTCTGGGACAACTCTACTTTTTTTCCTTAGGAATTTACTGGTTTGTTTTAATCAAATTTCCTTAAAAATAAAATAGCTAAACAAAAGCCTGTGTTGGAAAGGCCCGTAATTATGACCTGGGATGTCACCATTTCCTAAGGGCAGTCACTCATGCGGCATTTTATAAGGTAAAAGGAACAAGCTGACACCCTTGTTTCTGCTGTTCCTAAATCAGGAGTGGTGTTTGCACAGAGAGGCGCAGGCCTTGCTGTGGTGTGGGCTGTTCTTCATGTGCAGAGGCTTAAAAATGTCCCTCAATAAAGCAGGACAGCTGGAAGATCCTGTGTGAGGGTTTGTTTTTCCTTGGCTGTTTTACTATGAGACTGCTTTCTTTAAAAATATTTTGAGCTGGGCGTGGTGGTGCACACTTGTAATCCCAGTATTTTGGGAGGCAGAGACCAGAGGATCCGGGTTCGCGGCCAGCCTCAGCTCCCTCTCTCTCTCTCTCTCTCTCTCTCTCCCTGTCTCTCTCTCTCTCTCTACTTAGTAAGGCCCTCCGCAACTTCGTGAGACCCGGTTTCAAAATAGAGTATAAAAAATAGGGCCGGGGGTATAGCGCAGAGGTATAACGCCCCTGGGTTCAATCCCCGGTACCGCAAAAAAAAAAAATTTTTTTTTTTAAAAGCCGGGCGTGGTGGCGCACGTTTGTAATCCCAGTACTTGGGAGGCTGAGACCGGAGGATCACACGTTCGCAGCCAGCCTCAGCTACTTAGTGAGGCCCTCTGCACCTTAGTGAGACCCTGTTTCAAAATAAAGAATAAAAAATAGGGCTGGGGGTTCAGCTCCGAGGTAAAATGCCCCTGGGTTGAATCCCCAGTGCCGCAAAAAAATTGGATTTTTTAATAATAAATGTTTTATTTATTTATACACTAAAATATAGTGTGACTCACTAAGAAATAGGCGACATTGACAGACAATATGTCATCTACTATAAAAAAGCAAGTCTTACCTACCTTTCAAATTTGTCAGTTTTTAAATCACCATTCAAATAAGATAATGGAGTTTTTTTGTTTTTTTTACAAATAAAACTACAGAAATTTTAGCATCACTTTAAAAAATAAGCTTAAGGAATATTTTGGAGTGCACTGTTGGAAGCTTATGTTTTGTTTAAATATTGGGGAGATAAGGCTAAGAAGCTATATTTTTCCTCACAGATGTACTTTCCTCTCTTTTATCTTCAGATGTGTTCCTTATATTTCTAAAGTATGTGGTAGATATTGAGTCTTTATTCTGGAAAAGTCCTAGTTTTATATATGGCATCTAAAAATGAACATTATTATGAAAGTCTGAGTAATAAATGATTTAGAACAGGAATGGTTTAACATTTTTGTTTATGATTTCATTCTCTTGGTTAATTAAATTTTCATTTCTTAATTATAAGTTCTTGAAAGATTGGCAAACTTGTCCTCTTAGGTTGAAATGTTAAATTCAAGAATTTAACAAAAGCATATTCCTATTTTTAGTGAAATATAGGAATATGTTAAAATGAAATGTATTATTTTTTAAAAGCAAGTGAAATGAAGTGAGGAGATGAATATAATTTGTGCATTTTCCTCCTTTGTGCCAACAGATACTAGCTACTATAAAGAGTAGAACTAGTATATAATGATTGTGAAACTAGTGTATATGCACATACACATATGTATTGTCAAAGACACAATATATTTGAATATATTAATGCTTAGGAGGCTAAATAGATTTATATAAATGTAATATATAGTGTTAAGCATAGAGTATATTAATCTTATTTTATTCACTTCAGTTATGCTTTATAGATATGGATAGTATTTAAAATGATCTCTTGGAAGAACAGTATGTGGAAGGAATAATGGGATAATGTTATTTCTACCATTAAGAATTACTTGATCAAAAGTTCAAGGGTAAGAGAACAGGTAGCCTTCGGAGGGCGGTGTTGGTGAGACTGGTTTGGTTCTATCTTTAGCACTTAGAAACAGATACTCAGTAAATATAATTAATTGAACTGCATGAATACATGACGGAATGAAGGGTACAGGAGCATGGTTCCCATATAAATCAGAGTCTTTCCCTCCCTCACTCTCCCTTTCTTCCTCTTTTTCTTTCTTTCTTCTATTGGTTGCTTTGAATATATCTGGTGAGTACCTACCAGTTGGTAAGATTATACATAATGTCCAAATAGTAAATCTATTTTACTTTTATTGGCTCTTCTAGACTTCCAAAAGACTAACATATGTTTATTAGTTTATAAGTTTATAAACTAGAATGAAAATATTATAATATTTCTGTCAATGGCATGTGAATGTAATTACCCTTTCCCCCTGCAGTTTCAGGCAGCTCATGGTTTAGTGTGTTATCTCATACAGCAGCTATCCATGCAATTGGTCTTCATCCAACTCTCCTTTATCTCTGAAATATTAAAAATTGCTTCTTTTGAATCTGTGGTAGCAGGCTACTGTTAATTATGAAAAGCAGGTCATTTCCTTATATTCTAGGTAAAAATCGTAAGAGCTTAAATTACTTTACTGATGGAAATAAAACTTGCTTTGCATGAAATGTTATCGATAGTGGATAAATTAACTATAGACTTAGGATTAGGTTTACTTTGACAATTTTTTAAACTCTAAGAAGTAAACTTTTAATTGCTTTAATTCTGAGAGATAATAGTTATGATAATATTACTTATGGCTATGGTAATCTCATCTGGTGAGCACAGTAACTTGCTCAGAGTAGGCTGAACCATTCTTTCTTGATTTTTATATTGTGCACATTTTCAGTTAACTCTTTTCAGTGTGTACACTCATTGCCTAGAAGAAGAGCTCACATTGTATCGAATTATTTATCATTTTATCTTTATGTTAGTTATATTAGTTTCATCTTACTTTTATGTAGGGGATTATAGGGATGAGTCTTCTTTTTTGGTACTGGGAATGGAACCCAGGGGCATTGTACCTCAGAGCTACACCTCCAGCCCTTCTTATTTTTTAATTTTGAAGCAGTGTCTCCCTAAATTGCCAAGGGTCTTGCTAAGTTGCTGAGGTTGGCCTTAAACCTATGATTCTCCTGTCTCAGCCTCCCAAGTACTGGGATAACACAGGCATGTGCCACTGTGCCCAGCTAGGAATGATTCCTGAAAGTTGTCTATGTGTTGGTAAAGGACAGAACATCTGAGAGATTCCAAGTAGTTATGTTTTTTATCTATCCATCCATCTATTTACCCATTTATTCAATCCATTTAATTTGATTTACAAAGTTCCTTTTTTTTTACTTGGAGATTGAAGGTAGAATTTCTTTTTATAGATATGTGACATTTATCCCTTCTCCTGTTGATGGGTGTTTCAATAATTTCCAATTTATTTTTACACTTATAATGTTGCAATGAACACTCTTGATCATGACTCCCTGGGTATATATTTCTCCAGTGTTTATATGTAGAAGCACAACTGGGTTTATAAGCTATGCACACGGTCAAGTTTACTAGATTATTTACTAACACTGTTCTTCTAAGTAGCTGAGCCAATTTCCATTCCCACTGTTAGTCTGTGTGCACTGAAATTGTTTCATATTGTTCCCAACACAGTATTGTCAGAATTTTGAAAGTTTTGGTGAACTGATAGATATGAAGTGGTATCTTGTTTTCAAAATGTCTGGTTCCCTAATTATTAGGGAGCTCGAATGTCTTTTTACGTGTAGTTCTTTACTTTGTATGTTCATTATTTTCTTTGGCAATATGCCATGTGGACATGTATACATACTTAGAGGATATATACCATATCATGAATGTTTTGTATGTATTTAAATTTTTTTCCCTAGGCACTGATATCAACCTGGATTTCCAAATACTAAAGTTTTCATTAAAATAATTAAACTTTCTACATTTTATAGAAATCTGAACTCTGCACATCCTGAGGCTGCCAGTCAGATGATTATCCTGCCTCTCTACTCCTCTGCTTTTTTCAATTGTTGTTCTGTGTCTTTCTTGTCAAATTAATTCAGTACGATTTTTAAAAAAGTTCTAGCTCCATAAACACTGCATGTATGCACCTAAGATATATGTTAAAATATGTTTTATGAGATGGTAGTGATAAAGGAAGACAGACATCTAAAGCTCACAAATAATTTCAAGTTGAATACAGATTGCTACATTTGCAAGTGTTTTTAGCCCTCCACTCTCCCGGAGGATCCGGTTCGCGGCTAGCCTCATCTCTCTCTCTCTCTCTCTCTCTCTCTCTCTCTCTCTCTCTCTCTACCTAGTGAGGCCCTCCACAACTTCGTGAGACCCAGTTTCAAAATAAAGTATAAAAACCTAGGGCCGGGGGTGTAGCACGGAGGTAGAACGCCCCTGGGTTCAATCCCTGGTACCGCA
>PVJS01025455.1:0-27841 GCA_004027185.1 Glis glis
TGAACAACAATCAGTTGATGATGTATTTTGTTTCCCTAATCATTGTGTATAAAATCCTTGCCTAAAGCTTTGCAAAAATACACTCAGATGCAACCTCCTTGAGTTGTGTCTGTTTGTCACTCATCGCCGACTCCTTGCCCACCTTCCCGAGACCCCTGTCCCGTCGGTCTCTGCTCTCCGGCTGAGCTGGTCCGTCGCAAAGTATAATTATAAGAATTCACTTTCATCTCATAGACAAATGCCTTGGGGTGTGTGTCTCTCCCTCACAAGATAGTTCTTAACTTGATGCACTTAATGCTTGGTTCTTTAGCCCTGGGACAATTACTAAATTGAGGGAACGAATTGTATTATCACCACCAGCAGCAGCAGAAGGCAGCCTGCCTCTTGCGCAGTCTACGAAGAATCCCCAGAATCCCAAGCAGGCCTTCAGCGTGGCTCCCAGAGGCTGCCGTAGGGATCTGAGCAGAGTGGATTACCCCAGTGAACTCTGATGTTGTCTTTCCTGCTGAACCTAAAAGGAGAATTACAGCTTTCCTTGAAAGTTTAGTGTTAATGTTTTTCTTAATACAAGGAAAGGAAGAGTGAAATTTAAGCCTAATTCCAAAAGGCCCCAATATAATGGTCATCATGTATCAAAAATGAGTGTTAAAACAGACTCCTCCATAGGCAGAATTTACACCAGAAAATTGTGCGCATGAGGCCTGGTGCTTTAGCCAGATTGGGGAACTAGATGGGCATTGGAAAGGAGCAGCAGGTGATGTGGATGGATTTCCCTGGAGCCCCTCTCCCTCTAGGAGTGCAGGGCCACCTCCCTGTCCAGCCTCGTGCGCAGTCTCCGTGGGCCCCTCGCAGAACTTGACACATGTCCTCTGCATCTGTGTGCCCAACTGAGCAGTGCTGGGTGGGCTTGTAGTAGTTCCCTGGACTTGGGGAGAAGTCTGGCCCCGACTGAGTCCTAACCAAGAGGGGCTTTTGCCAGGGGCAAGGTGCCCCAACAGTGCAAGCGACCCCCAGGAAAGCAGAGCTGAGGGGGTTCAGAGCTGCTAGATAGAAGAAAGCAGTCATTGTCCACATCGCAGGCTTACGGCTGGCCTGCAGGGGAATCCTCCCCCAGTCTTCAGAGGAGCCCACGAAAGAAAGAGTCAGCTTTAAACATGTGCCACACCAAAGGGTGCAAATCACGCTGAGGCAGCTACAGGTCTGAGAGGCAGTTTCCTTTCTCTTACCAGGCCTTCTTCCCCTGTCCTGACCCAGACCAGCTGGAGCAAGCGGAGAGCTAGAGAGGAAGCCAAGAAGTGCCCCATCAGCCAGCCTCTGTGACAATTAGGAAAAAGTGCATACATCGGGATGGTGGCACCCCCTCCCCTGGAGCTACCTAGTGTTCAGTTGGCACAACTATACGCCGTGGTCTGGAGACAAAACTAACTGCATCACTTTTTGCCGTTCCAAGAAACTAGGTTTGAACTGGAGAAGGGGAATGTATTTGGCTTATTTAATGCTAAATCAAGTTTGAAGTTTTGATGAAATCTTGACTGAACATTGAAATTACTCTGACATTGATCTGTGTTTGCAATTTGTAGACCTTAGGAGAATCTATAACACAAGAAGGAACAGAAAAGAACATGGTACCTACCAAGTTTTCACCCTGGCCAGAGAACTAACTTTCAAAGGTCAGTGGGTGAAAAAAAAAAAAAGTATGTGCTTTGATTACAACTCAGTGACTGTTGAACACATAAAGGAGGAAGAAAGGAGAGACTCCAAAGTGTTAGTGGGTTGAACTAAATGGACTTAGCAGATTTAAACAATCTTCTGCATTGGAAGAAGTAGCAAACAGGTTTAATTCATATATTCTCCTGGGACTTCCTTCCCAGAGGGCAAGGAAGATCAAATTGAGCCCCTGGAAAGAGCTCACTTGGGTATTGCTGGGAAAGTGAAGGTGACTTTATCCAGGGATTGGAATGGTGACATTGACATCACAAAGACCGAGCTGGACTCAAGGCTGCCATCTTCAGTGTGGGAACCGTGGACTGATAAAGGTCTTGTTTGGTACAGACTTTGGGGAAAGTCAGAAAGGAGTTCTTCACCACATGGTCTTTGACTGGGGGCCACCAGACACTGAGAGTCCCTGTAAGTACTGGGAACGTGGCTAACCTAGTTAAGTGAAGTCCTTACATGAGACATTAAGATTAGGAACAGATGCTTGGCTGGGTCTGTTCTGGGTCCACTACCTGGTCCTCATTTATTATATCTGAAGGCATGCTTTTAATGTTCCAGCCTTTAGAAACAACAAAAAGACTTAGTTGAGAACAAGAATCTGTGGATGAATGATATACAGTCTGCTAAAAAAACTTCACATGCATGTCAATAATGAATATAATATACATTATAGTTGTGTTCTTGCTTAAATGCCAATTCCTTCTCCAGATTTTGGCAAACCCCTCTAGCTGCGAATTGCTATTCTTTACTCTGACTCCAGCCCACTTTTCCAAATCCTGTCCTCTGGGTCTGGCCTGTGCTCATTGAGGGATTTCACATTGATTATTACTGCTCTAGCTCATGAATGTCTCTTACAGTATTGTGAGTGTCTGTCCCTGGGCTGCGATGCCTTCTTCCATAGCTACTCTGCCATGCCTTCCCCTGGCGTCTGGGCTTCCCCCTGCCGGGCTTGCCTTTGCTCACATTCTCTTCCATACTCTGCCCTTGTGTGGCCTCTGAAGACTTTTTCTTAGGCACCTGCTCATGAAAACCTCTTCAGCCCCCAGACCTCTATAGCAGCGTTTCCCAGTCTCTTACCTGTCATCACATACTGAGTCAATGTGTTTGTTATCCATTGTGACAACTGGCAGAATTTGGAGCCCTGATGGAGGCTGCAGCAGCTGGGGTGACCAGCTCAGGGCTCCAGCCATTCATAGATGTAGTCAATGTCTTGGGGTACACTAATGGGGAGGCTTCTTTAGACCAGCACTGTAAGCATCCCTTGGGAGCTGGTTAGAAATGCACGATCTCAGATCTCACCGGACCTGCCGACTAGGAATCTGCATTCTTGCTCCTGCCCTTCTGGTCATATCCCTACAGTTTATTAGGATGGCCTTTCTCATTAGCTGTTGGTATGTTTGTCTTCTCAGGAAACAGAGGAATGTAGGCTTCCTCTTTGAGAAAGAAAAACAGGAAATAAGAATATGAGTCTTCTTTTAAGAAGGGAACCAGTTTTTATAGGGAAGCTCCAAAGGAGGCCCTTAAACTGTTTATTCTGACACTAACAAACTGCTTTCTTTTCTATTCACTGGTAAAAAAAAGCTAAAGGATTCAGTACATTCTTGACGTGCAAGAGTTAAATGTTTATTAATTCATCAGATGGAGACAGTCTTAAATAAACAATGCTTTGTTGTTCTAGGCGGTCAAGTTCTTTGCAATTGGTGTGAAGTAGCATGGTCAGGACTCTAGTGACGGCAAATTATTTTATTACAAGAACCTGTTTTCCCCATGTGATCTGTAAGCTCACTACATGCTCTTTCCCCTTAAGATTGATGAAATACGTTTCAGATAATTGTAAGTCATGGTACACGACTGGTATAGGAGGCAATAATGGTTCATACACTATGTTAATTCAGATATGATTGATCTTAAAATAAGCCTTAGAAAGTTTTAAATTTTGCTCCTGTCCAAAGTGAAGTTCACTGCTCTAACACTCTAAAAACTATATTCTAATTTCTGGTATGTGAAACACCATTCTCCGTTTCCCTTTGTATCATGGTTAAAATAAAACTGAAACACTGAGACAGAGCTGTTTATTCTTTAGTTCTACACTCTCAGCACACTCATCCTATCATCTTTGGCAGGAAAAAAATACCTTCGGGACAGAGTATTATTAAGAAGACTTAATTTATTATAATTTATTGCTTCCCTTTATAAACTTTCTCCTGTGGCCATTCAGAACCAATATGAGTTAGAGCCAAATTCTGCTCTCTATGACCGACAGAAATTATGTCCATGACTAAAGAAATACCTTCTATTCTTTTTAAAAAACTCTGTGACTTATGCTATCCTCCAAGGGTTGGGTTACTCTGCAGGGAAGTTCTGTAGAGAGGCACCACTAAGAATGAAGAATGAAGAAACATGGCCTTAGGGCCAGCGTGGCTGTTTAGAAGGGAACCAGATGTGGAGCCAGGGTCTGGATTAGACACCTGCAGTGAGGACACCTGCAGTGTATACAAGTGCCTGTGTCTCGTGGAAAGCTGGTGGCAGAAATCCTCCGTCAGGCACCTCTGTCAGTCTCTTGAATGAAGCTGGGGTATCTGCTTCCCCTCTAAGTTTTAGACTTCCATTGGGATTGAGGTTGAGTGGCTATGAAGACAGTGACCCTCCTTTGCTGCCTTCTTTGGAGGTTGTACAGAATAGCAGGAGGCAGAAGGGATTTGGGTCAAATATTGGGCTTGGGAATCCCAGCTGTACTCTTGCTGTGTGACTCTTGGGGAATAGCTTAATATCTGCACCTTGGTCTCTTCATTTGTCAAATGGGATAAAGCACTCACCTGGCAGGGCTGCTGTGAGAATGAAATAAGGTAACAGTGATACGAATAGGAGCATCAAGTGCTGAGGACAGTACCTGGCACCACTAAGAGCTCCCTTAGTGCTAGTCTCTCTGTCCCTTCCATCTGGCCCCTCCACCTGTAGCTTGTGGGCAGTTTGACAGTGGATGAAAACGGAGCCCACTTTGTGTCTTCTGGTCTTGGTGTTCTCCAGCTCCATCTCTGGACCACCTTCGTTCTCTTCTGTTGCTACATACTCTTCTGGAGTGGTTTCATGTGTTTCCATGGCATTCTGCTAACCACATGTGAGTGGCTCCCAGATCCCCTTCCTCTCTTCTCAACTCCAGTCCACATTTCCATCTCCTCCAGGCACGGAGGTCATCCAAAGCAAACTCATTATCTTATATTGAAATTATTTTTATGAGAATAACTTTCTGATTAGGCTCTATGATCTTTTTGAAGGCAGGGATTATTTCTTGTTTATTTTTGAACTCTTCATGTTTAAAACAAATTTTGTTTATCTGAAAAAGTATTTCCCTCCTGTTTTGAATAATATTTTTGTTGGATGCAGCAATAGCCTTTTTTTTTTTTTTAGACTGGACTGGGGATTGAACCTAGGAGCATTCTACCTCTGAGCTACACCCCCAGCCCTTTTTATTTTTTATTTTAAAGCAGGGTTTCACCAAGTTACTGAGGCTGGCTTCCAAACTGTGATCCTCTCCCAACCTTCTAAGTACTGGGATTACAGGCATGTGTCACCATGTGACTCCTCCCCACCACTTTAAAGATACCTCTCCATTGTCTTTTGGCATGCATTTTCTGACAAAAAGTCTCTGTAGTTATTTCCTTTGTTTCTTTGAATGTAATATATCTTTCTCTTTTTTTTTATCTGTCTGCCTTCAAGATTTCTCTTTGGTTTATAATTGAAGTTTTAATATGATGTGTCTATGTGCTTTTGGGAGGGTGATTTGGGGTTCCCTGAGATTTTTAGATCTATTGGGGCATTTTATCTCTGAGATACATCCCCAGCCCTTTTTACTTTTTAGTTTTGGAACAAGGTCTTGCTAAGTTGATGAGGCTGTCTTCAAATCTTGTCTCAGCCTCCCAAGTACATGTCCCACCACACCCCAAATTTTTTTCGGTGCTGGAGATTCAACCCAGGGGTGTTCTACATCTGAGATATACCCCCCAGCCCTTTTTGTATTTTTTGTTTGGAAACAGGGTCTTACTAGGTTGCTGAGAGTCTCCCTATATTACTGTGGCTGATCGCAAACCTTCAATCCTTCTGTCTCAGCCTCCCATGTACTGGGATTACAGGTGTGTGATACTATGCCCAACATTTTAATTTTAGAAAATTCTCAGCCATTTTGTTTTCTAGTTATAGTTCCTCTTTTATGTATAGGCCACCATGGCCAGTATCCTCCTGGGGGTATTATGGTAAGAGAGAGGGAACTAAGGAAGGATGCATTTCCGATTTGGGGTTTTCATCTTTTCAAGTAAGAAAATAAAATTTAAATTAAACTAAACTCTAAGTGTAATGGCCATACAGAAACTGACATAGAATGGCATTTCAATAAAGTGACATGCAAAATTTAAGAGCCTGTCCATTTATGGACTTTATTTCAATTATTCTGCCCTTAGCTGGTAAAGTAACTGAGAAAAACTCATTCCTGTCTCAGGGAGGAGGGGTCTTTGTACCTCTATAAGCTCTAGTTATCCACACAAAGTTATTTACTAATGTGTATTTTTATGCCAAGCTCTAGATCTGTCTAATTAATTTTCCCCACTACATTTTTCAGAAAAACACCATCCACAAATTGTACTTCACCCAGTAGCAGTCCAAATATGCAAATAAAATAGTTTGGTAGCAATTAAGTTTAGAAGGCAGCATTTTTTTGGGTGGATTTAAATTTGTCTTTTCCCTTGAGGGATCCCTACAAAGTTAGAAAGTTTTGCAAATTTATCTGAGGAGGAAATACAAAATGATTTCTGTGCTAATTTTCCCATGGCATTATTATTAGGGAGCAGATGCTTTCTCTTTTTGAATGAGGACAAAGAATCATTCCAGTTAATGAAGTCACAAAATGCAGACACTTCTCAGTGAGAATGGAAATAGTTTGATTATGAAGACACTCTTTTTTTTTGTGTGGTGGTGCCACACTTGCTGCTGAAATTAATGGGAAAAACAATTAGGATTGTAATACCCAGTTTTTTCCCCTAAACTCTCTTAAATAAAGCATTAAATCCCTAGTCAGTTAATTAATGAGATTGGTCACAATGTTTTTGAAATCAGAAATCTAGGACATGCAATTACTATGCATACATTTGTGAAAACAAACATCTCTACCAGCCTGTGGAGCGGTTCAGGATTGAGCCTCCTCTGTACCTCCCTGTTCCCTCTAGATTGGCCCATTATAATGAAGAAGATGAAGCTTCTGCTGCTGATAGCTACACTTTATTAAGGCCTTACTGTGAGCCAGGCATGTTAACTCATTTAATATTCACCACAAGCATGAGTAAGGGCTATTATTACCTCATTTTACATTTGAGGAAATCAAGGCTCAGGGAGGTTAGGTTGTTCAAAGTCACGTGGCTGGTGAGTGGCAGGCTCAGGGATGCTTGACTCCAAAGACCCCTGACTTTTCCAGACTAAGTCATACCACCTCCACAGCTTGAGTTAGTTTCTGAGCTACTCACAGGGCTGAATCTCATATCTTGATTCCAGGGAACACAACCAAGACAGGACCACTTTTTCTTTTGTTCTGCTTTGTCAGGATCATCTTTCAGACATTTCTTTGACACTCAGAGATACAGCAGTATCTGCATTAGGCTGTTAAAGCTCTTTAATTCCACTCAAGCACTTACTGTTTTTAACAATTTTTTTTTTGGTACTGGGGATTGAATCCAGGGGTGTTCTACTTTCAAGCTACACCCCCAGCTTTTTATTTTCTGTTTTGAAACAGGATCTTACTAAGTTGCTGAGGTTGGCCTTGAACCTGTGACCCTCCTGTCTCAGTCTCCCAAGTACTGGGTGGGATTACAGTTGTGTGCCACCATGAGCGTCTTGGAGATACTGCTTTTATCCCAAGTGTATTTGTGTTATTAGATGCTATAGGTGTCTTTTATGACTCAAATGTTCCTTTTACTTGAAAAGATGATAAATGTAACTGTTTACTTCAGAACTCCACACTTCTCAACAATGAGAAATACGGCCACTTTTGCATGGAGATTTAGGTTGTGCATAATGAACTTACCCCAGGACTGTGGTGGTTTTCTCTATTGCAGAGTTCATGGGAACTGTCCATGGTGGTTCCTTGCAGAAACCACAAATCGTATTAACCTTCCAATGTTAGACATGGTGCTGAACTTCTAGGTCTTGCTCTGTCTTTCCTCTTTCCCTTCATAGTTTTTAATTAGAGAAATATTAGGGAGAAAGTGTGGCTATTTATCTTACTCATTCCTTGTATTTCCAGTTTTGAAATTCTAATTTTCTCATAAATACCTACATGTTTATTAATAACAAAACAATCAAGGAATACCCTTCATGAGAAAGATCATGGATAGTTACCACACATCAAAAATGTTTGGAGTCGGGCGTGGTGGCACACGCTTGTAATCCCAGTACTTTGGGAGGCGGAGACCAGAGGATCCGGGTTCATGGCCAACCTCAGCTCTCTCGCTCGCGCTCTCTTTCTCTCTCTCTCTGTCTACTTAGTGAGGCCCTCCGCAACTTCGTGAGACCTGGTTTCAAAATAAAGTATAAAAAATAGGGCCGGGGGTATAGCACGGAGGTTGAACGCCCCTGCGTTCAATCCCCGGTACCGCAAAAAAAAAAAAAAAAATGTTTGGTGTATTTAGATTGAATGTATTTTATTGTTAATTTTTAAATCCTAGTAATATAGTAAGTCAAAAAGCACTGTAATTACAGCCCTACCTTGGTTGAATTTCTGAGTATAAAGTCCATTTTTTAAGGAACAAAAGAAACCACCTCACTGTGTTGACTATATTACTGTTCATCCATAGTTTTTGGTGCCTCTGTCTGGTGTGTCCCTGTCTATGGGAAGATCATACATCCCTGCCCTGTTGAATTCAGAAGGGGTCATGTGACTTGCTTTGGCCAATCAAATGTGAGTTGCTTCTGAGCAGAAGCTGTGAAGAGCCAGCATGCATGGTTCCTAATGCCAAGTGACTGGTAACATTTCCAATTGACAGTGCTCCATTAGCCTGAGTCCCAAGGTAAAAAATTAATGAGATCAGAGCAACACCTGACACTCGCTGGATAGAGAATGAGGGAGAAACAGATCTTTGCTGTTTTAAGCACTGGGTATATAGAGCTATTTATTGCTACAATTCAACCTAGTTTATCTTGACTAATTCACTATCCACTGCAATTTGCTACCTCAAAACCCTGTAGTGAAAAGGCAGCCATATAATAAATTTCTAGTGACAATGCACAGAAGACTATAAATTTAATATAATACAACAAATGTGGATTACAAAAGTCTCCACATTCTCTTTGTCTCTTTCTGGTTAGAACCAACCCCTCTTTCCCATGCTGGAATATTCAAGATGGCTCTTCAGAACCACTTCTTGACTGTCTGGAAGACACTCGTGGGTGTCTAACATGCCATGGAAGAGCCGGTGGAGGGAGCTGTGAGAATTCCAGTCACCATGTACAATATTTCTCTTTAAAAAACAACAAAGTTGCCTGAAATCAAGAGTCTAATTGCACCCAGTACTAACCTAAAATTAAAGTAATTTCTTGTTTTCTTTTCCACTGTGTTTACTTGTTAAAATGAATGGAAGCTTTAGATTTCCCTTGGAAACACATTCTAAAACAGAGTTGCATGCAGAGGAATTGCTTTTTGGGAGGGGTCAAGGAGCGAGGTTATGCTCTTGGGATATGCACCTGTAAGGACATGAGGAAGGCAGATCAGTTAGCGTGAGAAGCTAAACAGTGATGGGGTTGCAACTGAGGCCTCAGCTCACCCTATGAGGAGCCCTGGAGCAGGGAAAGCCTTTCATAGTTGTCTCACATGGAGGAAAAGGGGTTTGGCCTTCATAATCCTGAATCAATCAGTCCTGATCATGGGCTGCCTTCTGGGAGGGGGCATAACCTTGAGCAAGGCATAATGGTGGCTGAGGACAGTGTTCGTGAGAGATGCAGCTGTGAGCTGTTAGTGGCTGGTGTTCTCAGCAGCTGGGAAATAAGTACATTGGCTCTGAAGAGATCCAGGTGGAATTCCATAGAATCCATGCCAGCATACCCTGTGCTGTTCAGCTTGGTCTGATTCTTACAGTAAGTTTGCCTCCCTGGAAACAGCTTTCGTGGGTTCTGCTTAGTCTTATGTTCTGGGGAGGAAGGACAAGTGTGGCCACTCCTACTTCCATCCCTTGGTCTCCTGACCCCATGAATCCTACCTGTTGGGAATGTACTCCATATGATGGCCATTGATTTAGGATGGCACCCAAACCTTTCAGTTTAGCATCTCCAGTTTGGCCCCTCAGATGTGCCTTCGGGAGGCCATTCTGCTGCTGTCAAGCCCACGGCTTCTAGAAGTGTATGATATGATGGGAACAATGGGTGTCATGGTCATGTTCCCATGCCTCCCCCTTCTTTCCTGGAGAGTGAGTCCTTCACCCTCACTGGGGCAATGTTATCTGTATTGGATGTAGAAGGATCAAACACTCTGCCAGTTTTTGCATGGTGATACTGGGCCAAAGCCCTCCAGGTTGGAGGGGCAAACTTACATACAAGTATGAGTTTGTCTTAGACAAGATAAATTTCTGCCCCTTTCAGTGTGGAAATAGTCAGCTGGTCTCCTTGAGGGGTGGTGTCCTATCAGGAAGCTGAGCTCTGTGGTTGGCAGCTAGGAAATCAGCCGTGGCAGTAACTAGCTTAGCTTTGGTGAGTGAAAGTCCATGCCATTGGGTCCCTACACATCCACCTTGCTGTTCCAATGGCTGTCATTCATGAGCCCATTGTACCAGCACCGGGGTGGATGATGATAGAGGCTGGCTGATGCCACCCAGCAGTCATTCTGTCAACTTGGTGGTTAGTACCTATTCTCCTGTGGATGATCTCCATCGGGGTCAGCATGTGATAAACTGACATTTTTGCCTATCTCTTAAATCCATATGTCTCTTCCTCAGACCATTTGGATCATGAGATTCTATTTTTCTTCCCAAGTTCCTGACCAACAAGCCAAGTGATTGTCACTCCTCACGAGTTCATGTATATTCTTACCTCAGGCTATTTTTCTCACACAAAGTGGATGCTAGGTGCAGTGCCTAGAACGTTGCCATTGGGAGGGTGTCCCTGTCTTTCAGAGCCATCAGTAGGAGGCATTATAAAGCAACAGCAGACCACCCAATGCACAAACCACCATCAACCTTCTTTCTTCCTCTTTCAGTCAGACATAAACTCTCCCACTCTTAAGTACCCACAGGTGTGAGCTGAAATAGAGGGGGTTCTGGGCCTTCTGCCTGTGCTACTTGCTTGTGCCTGATCCTATATGCCATTCCCATTTCGTCATGAATTTCTTGCCTTTGACAGAACCTACTCCACGATGGGCAGCTCTGGTTGCATGGGTCATTTGGCATTCCATGTTCCAACTTTGCTATATCTCGATTAGGGCTCAGTAGAAAGCTAGTAGCTGCTTTTGGATGGTACACAGACCATGCTTTTCTGCGGCAGATGTCTTGCTCAAAAATCATAGGGAGCTACATTGTGATTCTCTGATTGCGGCTTGCCTTTAAACATCTCACAATATTTTTTCCTACCAGACATATTTCATGTGCCACAGGGACTACTGTGTTGCATGGTTCAAGAAGCACATCCACACACTCCTCAGCCCGAATCTGCTGTAGGGAATTTTCTTGCTCAGGGGCCCATGAGAAGCTGGCAATTTTCTGGGCCAATCAATAGATGGGATGGAACAATATTCTCAAGTGTGCTGCATCCAGAACCCATAAACTCCTGCCAAATGTGCTTCCATTTTAGTGGTGGGGCATGCAAATACTATATATATATATTCCAGCATTCCCTGGACCAGTGTGGAATCTTCACCGACATAGTAGTCCTCTGCATCTTTGTAGGATTTATCTCTCACCCTCTACAGTACACGTGTCTTACCATACTCCAGTATACTTTCTACTCCTTCATTATAAGTTTGGATTATCATGTCATCACTGATATAGGGGACCACAATGATGCTCTTCAGCATGTCCAGGTAGTCCACGTGCTTTCAGACTGTATTATGCCAGAAGGCAAGAGAGTTCACGTAGCCCTGGAGCAAGATCATAACTGTGTAGGGTCTTCTGTCCTATGTCAATGGAAACTATTTCTTATTCTCCTTCACAGTAGGAATGAACAAGAATGGAGCTATATACCATGTACTGGAGGCCATGTCAGCCTGTTCTAATAAGATACCATGACTGGCATAGTGGCTGCAATTGGGGCTACTACTTGGTAGAGTTTGCAGCAGTCTGTTGTCATTGTTATGTTCTATCTGGTTTCTGTAAAGGCCAAACTGGAGAAGGATATGATAGAAACCACTATCCATGTATTCTTTAGAAGTTTTCCAAGTTACCACTAATCTGTGGCATTTCTCCATGAAGCAATCCTACTATTTACTCTTATTTATTTATTTATTTTTGTGTGATGCTGGGGATCAAATCCAGGGGCATTCTACCTCTGAGCTACACCCCCAGCCCTATTTTATTTTTTATTTGGAAACAGAGTCTCACTAAGTTGCTGAAAGTCTCACTAAGTTGCTGAGGCTGCCCTTGAACCTGCACTCCTCCTGTCTCAGCCTCCCAAGTACTGGGATTACATGCATATGCCACCATACCTGGTTTATATACTGTCTTGATCAGAGGTTTTGGCAGTTTCAGAGATTTCTACTTGGCCTTTCCTTGTAATAACTTACCCCACAGGTAAAGGAACCCATGTAAGTATTTTGTTCTACCAACTACCAAGTATGTCCATTCCGATTATACATGTGAAGATCAGAATACCAGGTAGCTTTCTGAGCCCACTGGGACCCTGTGAGCCAGACTTGGACCAGGACTTCATTTATTGCCAGGTCTCCATGTGTCCCCACTCTAAAAAGGAGCTATGAGAGCACTTGGGTTCCTAAGTATTAATTTCAATATTAAAATCTTGAAAGATCTGGCCCCTTTCTCTAATGCATTCTATACAAATAAATAGGAACAGATCCCTTGGGGAAGACCCTGGAGATTATTACTGAATACACATGCTGCAGTGTTGAAGGGTCACAATATCTGTGTGTGTGTGTGTGTGTGTGTGTGTGTGTGTGTGTGTGCACGTGTGCACGCGCGCTCTCATGGACACTACTGGGGATTGAACCCAGAGGCATTCTACCTCCAAGCTATACCCACAGCCCTTTTTATTTCTTATATGGAAACAAGGTCTTGCTAAGTTGCTGAGCGCCTCACTAAATTGCTGAGACTGGTCTCAAATCTTCTATCCTCCTGTCTCAGCATCCCAAGTACTGGGATTACACCTGGTGGTCACAATATCTTTATCACAGTGATTAGTTCAGGAATCCTGGGAAAGACACTCTTACTCTCTTTTTGCAGGATATGAAAGAATCAGAATGTAGTTGCATGAACTGCCTGAGCCATTGATGACCACATGGAGCCAGAAGTTGGAACCAACACTGAGGAAGTGAGGACAGAATGGAGGGGGTGGGGTCATATCCTAGTCACATCACTGGAGTCCTAGATCAAGTTGCACCTGAAGCCACACTGAATTGAGCCATCACATTCTCTAGTTATTAAACCGGTTTGAGACAAGCTTGCTGTCTGTCCTAACTGGTATATCAAGGGGAGTCACATTAGTGAGTGGGGTGGAAAGGAGACTTTCCTATGGCTTTTCACGGTAAGCCAGGGCAATGGCTGGGTCATGGGAAGATCATGTAGCAGAATGACACAGGGAGCTTTTCACATCACTCTTGCTCTCTCTCTCTCTCCAGGTTTCATTTCCTCTCTTTCTCTCTCTCTCTCTCTCTCTCTCTCTCTCTCTCTCTCTCTCTCCTGTGTATAAAGTTAAAACACTCTGCTCTCAGTGATTTTGATGCAATCCAACCAAACATTGTACTTCTTGGACTAAGATTAGAACAGATTCTACCATCCATATCCCTGCCCTGAACATAATGCCTTGTTAATTCCATGGGGCATCGTGTAATTGAGGCCCCAACAAAGGACACTTTGCTAACTTTACTCAAGGTGTTGAGCACTCAACCCCTTCTTAGCCCTTTTGTGGCACTATCCTTCAGCTTCTCTTCCTTGGAGAAATACCCCATTTTCTCCTATTTCCCTTTTCTCTCCTCTTAGGACTTTGTTCAGATTGATCTTTTGGGGTCTGTGAACACATCTAGTCATAGAACTAAAGAATTCAAGGTGTGAATTCACAGTTCAATTCCCTCTGACAAGAATTGGATACAAGGATGCAGAAACATAGAAGAATAGATATTTAAAGCAGTGAGTGGGAAGTAAATTCTAAGGAAATAGAACCTTTAAAGCCTGGAGGTTTGGCCCTTCCTGCCCCCTCCCATAGTGTTGCCACATCAGTCTCTCTCCTTTTCTTCCTCCCCACCAGATAGAAAGGGTTGGTGAAGCTTTTGTAAGGTGATTGCTCCTGATGCAAAGCCAGCTAGATCTTCCTGCATTTAGCTGGTCAGTCAGAACCAAAACATTGCTTAAAGGGACATGGAAAAATGGGCACGTTCTTGGATTGCATTTTGTACCACAAAAGTGAAAGGGGGTGAGTCAAAAATCAAAATCACGAGCACAGCATCCTCAGTTGCAATGCACAATTAAGCATTAGACAGGCTCTCTATAAAGAAATTCTTCCAGCTGCTTCCCCTGGGTAATGCTAGCTGGCTGGAGGGAGTGTAGGGGCGGGCACTGAGAGAGAATAGAGAAAACTGATTATAGATTATAGGAGCTCCTGGGTGGGCTGTGATAGGCTGGGGATACTCAGGAGGTGGAAGAGGGGTATGTCAAGCTCCATACTTTACTCTTTGGGCTTCCTCCAGAGACTGAACAATAAATACATATAATGGGGATTGCCAAATATCATACATTAAGTAACAAAAATCATGAAAGGGAAAAAGGTTTTAGCAAAGCCGTCTCACTAGAGTCAGATTCATTGATATATCTTGCTCAGTCTTCTTTGCCAGATCCCCTGAAGTTCAGAAACCATTTCAAGAGCCAACCTAGGCACAGGGGGTGGGCCAGACTTTCTTCCTGGGACTTGATCTCTGTTGGAATCTTCTCTGTTAACTATAATGGATGGATGTGAGGGCGGAAGGTTGGCGGGCAGTTTGTCCCATCTGTGCACATCTTAGGAAAAATTATCTAGAAGTATTTAATCCTGTAATATGCAGGTCATAGTTTTTATATCACTTCATATGTTGTATTGCTTTTAGTTAGCAAATATTAAGTATCAAGCAAATATTAAGTTCCTTTGACAGTTGAAATTACATTATACTCTTCATTTCATCTCTTTTTTTATTTTAACTGATGTTATTTACTTTGTGTTATATATATTTTCTAATTTTTCTGTAATAAGCACATAGTAAACACATTTTTTTTAAAAAATAGAGACACTGAGTCAGGTGTGGTAGTGCATGCCTGTAATCTGAGTACTTGGGAGGCTGAGGCAGGAGGATTACAGATTTGAGGCCAGCTTCAGCAACTCAGCATGATCCCGATTCAAAATTTAAAAGGGCTGGGTTGTTGCTCAGAGGTAGAATGTCCCTGGATTCAGTTCCCAGCCAAAAAAAAAAAAAAAAAACCAACAACAAAAACTAGAGACATTGTAAATTATTTATCACATACCATTTATTTCATACCATAAGCATTACCCTTTGAAAGTGTACAATTCAGTCATTTTTAGTATATTCTCAAAGTTTTGCAACTATCATCACTAATTCCACAACATTTTCATCATCCCTCCAGAGAAACCCATAACCATTAGCAGTCATTCCCCAGGCCTAGTCAGCCTTGGACAACCACTGATCTGCCACATGGGACACAACCATCAACTAGCCAAAGACACAGGTCTCGAGTCACACTGTTCCGATTACTGCTTTGACCCCATTGCCCATTACAGGTAACAGTGTCTCCTTTGCTTTGGAGATTATGTGCCACCATTCAGCTGCCATTTTCTCTATCATTCTGAAACAATTGGCTTGATAAAATGGTGGAAGAGCCATTCGAAGACTCATTTACAGCGCCAGATAGTGGCAAGACTTTTCAGGGTCAGGACAGTGTCCTCCAGACCATTGTATATGCTGTGAATCAACATCTAATATATGATGCTATTTCTTCCATAATTAGAATTTAAGAATCCAGGAGTCAAGGCGTAGAAATGGGAATAGTTGGTGATCCATTAGCAAAATTTCTCTTTTGTCCCCACATCCTTAGGCACTGCTGGTCTACCACGTTTTAGTTCCAAAGGGAAGAATTCTTTTACCAAGAGGTACATCAAGTTGGGTGTGGTGGCACATACCTGTAATCCCAGTACTTGGCAGGCTGAGATAGGAGAATTACAGGTTTGCAGCCAAACTCAGCAACTTAGCGAGACCCTTTTCCAAAATAACAAATAACAAGGGCTAGGGGTGTGGCTCAGAGGTAGAATGCCCCTGGGTTCAATCCATGGACCACTGGCTCTTACATCAATAATCCAATAATAGGATTGAATTGGAGACAGCCCTTCTGTCACTTTGGGCTCCTCATGCCTTTGAACCAGCAGACAAAGAGTATCTGTACAGGCTGGGATGATTTCCAACCAGAGTGGGGGCCCAGAGTTGGGCCCCCACTCCTAGGTGGAGGTGAGGAAGAGTATGTCTGGAATATAGGAGATTCTTTAGAATTTCTCTTAGTACTACCATGCCTTGTGATTTAAATCAATCAAGAACTACAACAACCCAATTGAGGCAGGACTATTAATGGCCTAGGAAGAAAGGCTTGGGTCCTCTCACCAGGTAAAGAACCATGGCCAGGTGGGACACTTGCTATGGACAAAGGGAATATGGAATGGGCACAGAAGACATTGCATAAACACTGTGACCAGGTAGCCAGTTACAGAAATGAGGACTGCACTTGTTATGACTATTCCTTCCTCATTTTGTTCTGAATATTTGTAAATATATTAAGTAAATCTTTTATTTTCTTCCTATCTTATTCCCTTATCATCTAACATAAAAGGCATTGGTAATAGTTACTTCATATCACAGTATTTAAATTACAAGATACCAAAGGAGAAAAATGAACATCACCCAAGCACTTTCACCTCTTCTGGGGAAAGGGTTTGCTTATTGTTGGTTGTACACAGGATAATTGTATCACATTAAGCAGAAATATGTTTTTTTTTTCTTGTTTTTATTTGGAGATACATGATTTAAGGAGATGTGTAAGGGTCAGGTTGACAGGGGTGGACTGTGATGGTCTTTTTGGCATGTCAACTTCACTGGGGTAAAGGTCCCAGGTACTCAGACACTCATCTAGGTGATCCTGTGAAGCTATTTCTTTAAATATGATTAAAGTTCATTGTTGGGGGCCATCTTAGCCCATGCAATGAGGTCACCATTTCAGACCGGCTTTACCATGTACACAGTACATGCTAAGTGGAAATTGTCCGCACGCAGACAAGCTTCCTTGGACCAGATGGGACTGAAAGCTGGACATTGATAACCTTCTATTCTCCCTGAAACGTTCACCTTGCCACTCCTTGGTCTTAACTTGTGATTTTCACTCCCTGGTCTTAACTTGTGATCTTCTTCCCATTTGCTTTGTTTGAACCTCTATATAAGAAAGGCTTTGACTACATAAGGCAGGAGAATTTGTCATCTTGGATCTCCTCCTGACCCCCCCCAATTATTAAATTCTCTCCAAATTAATATATCAGATTTCGTGTTGGTATTGTGAGAGAAGACTATTGATCAGGAAGCTGTCTGGTACAGCGACCTTCCATGGCAGGAACCACAGAATAGTTATTAGGGAGCTGCTTAAAGCAGCAACCATCCGTGGTGGGACTATGGACCAAGCAGCGTCCGCCAGAGCTGCCCAACAGTTCATAAAATCTTGGTCTTAAGTAAGAGAGGTGTCCCTAGATGACTGGGTGTGCCTGATTCAGTTGAAAGACCTTTAAGAGCAGAGCCGAGGTTTTCTTGAAGAAGAAGAAATGCTATCTGCCAAGCCCAGGTGTTTTGCCCTGCCCTTCCTTCTGTCCTGTCCTAGAATTGGCTAGCTAGACCTCTGTTGTGTAAACCAGTTCTTTGCAGTAAATCTATTACTGTATATCCCCTATAGGTGACTAAATGAGCCTGGCTAAAACGTGTTTATAAAATGTTAACAATGATTATTTCTTAGGAATGGGATGGATTTTAGAAAATATGTTTTACTTTCTTCTTTTCCATTGTGTCCAAGAGTTTTTTTTAATACAGACCCTCTCATTTCTTTTTTTTATGTTCATTTATTGGTGCATTGTAATTATATATTTTGATATATGTCAGGATATGAACATCATACATGCACACATTGCACATTCAGCCCTCCCTCCAATCCCACCCCATTCCCTCCCCCTTCCCTCCCCTTCATGTTTGTCCAAGAGTTTTAAAAGATAAGTTTCAAACAAAAACAATAGTTAAAAATCAGCATTTTCAATAAAAATAGTTCAAAGTGATTTCACAAAATGACCTAAAGTTTACTTCCATTTACAACTTGTCTTACAGAACTCTAGAAAGTATTTATGAAACTTAGAGTTTCTAAAAGCACAATTAAAAAAAAAATCTTTGCTGGGCATGGTGGCACATGCACGCCTGTAATCCCAGTCAGTGGGAGAATGAGACAGGAGGACCGCAGGTTTGAGGCCAGCTTCAACAACTTAGCGAGACTCTTAGCAACTTAGCAAGACCCTGTTTTAAATTAAAAAATTAAAAGGGCTGGGGTTGTAGCTCAGAGGTAGAATGTCCCTGGGTTCAATCTCTAATGCCAAAAAAAAAATCTTTTAGGGGCTCAGGGTAGACCATGTGCTTAGCATGCACAAGGCCCTGGGTTCAATCCCTAGCACCTAACAAAACAAAGCAAAACAGCCCCAAAACTAAACAAACAAACAAAAATCCTTTAGTCATTCCATAAAATTGAATTAAAAACAAACATCTTTACTGTAACCTATTGTGCCCTTTTTCTTTCTTGATGTTACTTAAGCCCCAGAGCTCTATCTTACCCTCCCTTTGCTTTACTTGCTGTGAAAGTTGTACTGAAGCTCAATACATTGTAGCTCCCTGGCAAGGCTTCTTAATTAATAAATACACCCATATATGTAAATACATATATTCTAACTTCCCTTAAGTCACTTTTTCTAGTAATTTGCCATAGTATCCACTTCACCCTTTTAAAACTAGGATATCAAGCACTTTAATTTTCAAACATACTAAATATTAAATGATTACATCTACATTTTTCTCTATTTCATTAACAATAATATACAAACTATATTTATTTTTATATAGTTAAATGGCTATGCACTTAACATTTTGTACTTTGCCCCTTTATTACTAATATTTCAAGCTCTCATAACCTAGAGTCAACGCTATCCATAAACTTGTCTCTTTAACGACTGTGGAGCAGTCTATCATGTAAATGTGCCACAGATTGCTCATCCATAGCTCTATTTTTAGACAGTTGGGCTGTTTCCAGTTTCTTTCTATTATAAATACTGTGAATCTGAAGGCTTGTTTAGACCAGTGGCTTCTAAAATTTTCTCTTTGGGGTCATTTCCTTAGGTCAATATCCCTAAAGATGAATTATTTGGAAAAAAGACATGAACAGCTTGTTATCCATTGCCAAATGGCTTTCTAGAAAGATTGACACAATGTACAACATCATTAACAATATATTTCCCTGAAGCCACATTCACATTGGAGTTTTAAAATTATTGCTTTTATTTGCTAGTTTATAAGGTATAAAATGGCATCAAAGTTGCTTTAAATGTGTATTTCCTTAATTGCTGGCAAGGAAGTACTTGCTTCCAGCTAGGGACACACTGTCTGTATAGCCATCTCTGTGAATTGTTCATCTTTACATTCTGAATGTTGATTTTATGCATGTATTCTTTACATATAGAGCAAGTTGTCCTCTTCTCTTCTCTTCTCTTCTCTTCTCTTCTCTTCTCTTCTCTTCTCTTTCTCTTCTCTCTCCCTTCCCTTCCCTTCCCTTCCCTTCCCTTCCCTTCCCTTCCTGGGATTGAACCCAGAGGCGTTCTACTTCTGGGGTTATACCCCCAACACTATTTTATTTTTTATTTTGAAACAGGGTCTCATTAAATTGCTGAGAGCCTCGCTAAGTTGCTGAGGCTGACCTCAAACCTGCAATTCTCCTGTCTCAGCCTCCCAAGTACTGGGATCAGAGGCGTGTGCCACCACTCCTGGCACAGAAGTTATTATTATTATTTTAATTTTAATGTACTGTGGTAGGAAGAATAATAGTCCTCCGAAGATGTCCACACCCTAGTCCCCAAAAACTATGAATAAGTTACCTTACTTGGCAAAAGGGACTACGCTGATGTGATTAGGGGTACAGGAAAAATTTTCCTGAATTATCTGGGTGGGCCTAATCTAATCACACAGATTATTCAAAGCAGAGAACCTTTCTAGTCTAGAGAGAAAAGTGATGACAAGAAAGTTAAAAAAGATAGGTAATGTTGCTGGCTTTGAAGATGGAGAAAGGGGCCCAGGAACAAAAGAATGTGGGCAGACTCTAGAAGCTAGAAAAGGCAAGGGAAGGGGTTCTCCCCAAAGCCTCTGGAAGGAACACAGCTTGGCTGACACCATGATTTTAGTTCAGTGAAACTTACACTGGACTTCTGATCTACAGAATTTAAAGCAATTCATTTGTATTATTTTAAACCATGATGCTTATGATAATTTGTTATAGCAGCAATAGATAACTAATACATTTAGACAACACATTCAAGAAGTTTTCTATGAAGGGGAGGAAAGAAAAAGAGTGCAATGTAGAGTATTTACAACCCATTTTCCTTGAAATTCCCAGACTTCCAAATCCCCTGTTTAGAGGTTGTTTACTCTCATCTTTTGGTGAGGAGAGTGCAGGCCCTGAGAAGTGAGTCCTGTATCTCCACATCTCCAGGTTTGAGTCTGGTGCTAGGAACAAAGGTGTTCAGTATGTTCACTGGGGATGGGAAAAGACAATGCTTTCTTTCTTCCCTAGGGTGGACAGCAGCAGTATTTACACACTTACGCTTTAACCAAGGGGACACGCTCTCTGGGCTCTGGATATACTGTTCAGCTGTGGAGTTAAACTCATGTTTTACTACCTATTGTCACCCTTAGAGCTGCCCTCACAGCTTGCTGACCTGCGCCCTAAAATACATATGCTCTGGCTCTCTTTACAAAGGGGAAGATCATATTCCCCGAGGGAGGCTGCCAGGGCTTAAAAACAGCCTCCCGCTCCTCAGAGTGTCAGGTCAGCTGAGGTAACTAAGTCACGGGTCAAGAGTTCTAAATTCCTGTCAAAGGTCTCTTTACCTTGCAGAGGTCGAATTACCAATCTCTGGTCCCTCCTATGTTTAGACACTGGGAAGGAATGCACTTTCCCACCCACCAGAGTCAGGCATGGCTAGATGACTCACTTTGGCCAAGGATAGATACATCAGCAGCAATGACTCGGGTCAGTGGGAGCTTCTCATGGGTAGTGTGGTGCTCCAGGGCTCCCTTCCCCCATGTCGTGTCTGGGTTTGGGTACCCCATGCAATGATAGTGAAAGTCAAGTCCAAATAGAAAGAGCTCCTGGAATGTGTCATTTGGTGCAGCTCCGGGGGTACAGTTCCTTGACTGCAGAAATCTTTGAACTAAGAAGACAAGTTATCCATACACTCAACGTACAATGGTAAGAAAGGTACAGGATCACCACAGCAGACATCACCTATCCAAAAGGAGGTGAGGACACGTCTGCCAGATGGAGAAGACAGTGAGAGCCTCTCACACAGGAGCATTGTGTAAAAAGTGGGAAGTCTGGGGACACCATGGTGGGAATGTAGGCTGAGTGGAGAGAAGCTCCAAGAATGGGCCAGAGAGCAGGTCTGAATTCACGTGTGAAGGGCATGTAAGGAGATGATATGGAGTTTGACCTTTGACATGGAGGTGATATGGAATTAGTGAAGGTTTTCAAATAGGGGATTCCTGCCTCTCGTCTCATTGTCTTTTGGACTAGTTGTCTACTTAGACTATAGTATAGAGACAGAACTGGGGAAGGAAAGGTGTCAAGACTTCAGATATGGAGGAAGTGTGGAGAGGGACTTTTCTTATAGTATAGAAAGGGGAGGATGAGAACTTGAACCTAGGTGTTTCAGTCAGCAGTTTCACTGCTGTCATCCAAGACATCTGACCACCACAACTTAGAGAAAGGAAGGTTTATTTGCTCACAGTTCTGGAGATTTCAGGGTTCAGTCCATGTTAGGCCGGTTATATCCATGGAGCTCAGGGCATGGCAGTGGAAGGCACAGAGAGAGAGAGGGAGGGAGGGAGAGAGCGAGCGAATGAGCAAGCAAGAGAGAGAGAGAGAGCGAGAGAGAGAGAGAGAGAGAGAGAGAGAGCACAAGGGCTCTGTTCTTATATCAGGGAGGCTGGAAGCAGAGAACAAGCAAGGACATAAGCACAGTTTGCAAGGCCACAAATCCAGTGACACATTGCCTTTACCCATACCCCACCTGCCTAGGTTACCACCCAATAAATCCATTACCATGGATTTAACCACTGATGAGATCACAACCCTCATGATTTAATTTTATCAACTTCAAACATCAATACATGAACTTTTTCAGGGGAAATTGTATATCTAACTATAACACATTGGTTATATATATATAACCAATATAACATATTGGTTATATATATATAGGTGACATTGGTGTTTTGTTTTATGACACTAACTTTCCAGTAGAGAAAAATATGAGATTGTGGTTAAGAGCTTGGCTTTAGAATTAGATAGAAGTTAATTCAAAACTCACTTTTGCCTCTACCTGGTGGTGTTACTGGGATGAGTGTTCCTTAGTCTCTTGGCCTTGATTTACTCATTGAAAATAATGGTGTCTCTTTTGGGGGTTGTGGCGAGGCTTATACTGGATAATGTACATGAGGCATTTAGCATGAGCTTGGCATGAAGTAAGTGCTCCATGGATATTGGGAGCAATGATGATGATGGTACTGGTTTTGCACTATATGGTACGCAACATAGATAGTAGTTAATTATTCTCAATCTCATTAAAGGCGTAGTGGAAATAGCTTGGGATTTGGAAACAGAAAGGTCTAAGTCTCAATGGTATCACTCACCAGCAGTGTCATTTGGGGAAAGACAAGGGACTTTTGTGAGCCCCAGTTTCCTTATCTACTAAATGGGAGCCTTGATATCTGCACTATCTCCTGACAGGGCTGTGGAGAGGCTCCAGGTAGAATAAGACACATGAAAACCCTTTGTCAATGATGAGGCTCCAATAACTAAGAAAGTGTTGTTTATCTGTAATTGTCCCTGTAACTGCTATTGAACATGGTTCAATTCTTTGCTTTGTTACTTCTAGTATGTCATTTAAGTTCTAAGATTATCAAATTAGAAAATTACAAATCAAAAGGGAGCACTTTGCAACCAAAGAGTAACACTCAGCAAGCTGTGAATTCTCCAAACTCTGTGGTCCCATGATAACTTGGGACATCTCCATTATGGGTGCCTCAGGGCTGCACCCAGGCAAGATGGGGGGCAACTTGTGGTTGCCTTGGAAAGCCAGACAGGGAACAAAATCAAGACAGGCCCTTCTCCCTGATGTGCCTAGAGCTGGTGGCCTAGCTTAAAAGAACAGACTAGTGTGGTCTCTGTTCCCTAGATGCCAACGAAAGCTGTGCAAAGACAGAGAATGCTGTGCCTCACCCACATTTTAATATCTGAGAATTTACTTCCTATCAGCCATGCCAGAACTTTGCACACCAGGCTGGCTGCCTAAGAGTCACTTGGGAGAGTTTATTAGAAATTTTCTTCACTCAACAAATATTAATGATGTCTCTAACGTGTACTAGTACTAACTTGTACTTTAGACATGGGGATACAGTAATGAACAAAACAAAGTTCTGACTCACATGGTGAGAACACTTGAGTGGGGATATACGTGATAAGCACATAGATGTACAATATGCCAGTGGTTACAAGAGCTAAAGCAGAGTGAGTCATGCAGATGATGAAGATGGGGATGTTATATTAGACAGGTGGACAGAGTAGCCCTCTGATAAAGTGATATATGAGCAAGGGCCTAAAGGAAGTAAGAGGAGAAGAAATGTGAATCTTGGGGGATATCAGGCAAAGAGCCATTGTATGGGAAAATAGCATGTGAAAAGTCCTGAGGACACTCCTCCTCCTCCCCCTCCCCCTCCTCCTCCTCCTCCTCCTCCTTCTCCTCCTCCTCCTTCTCCTCCTCCTCCTCCTCCTTCTTCCTCCAGCAAGGAGATCAGTGCTAGAGATGAGTAAGTTGGTGTGGAGGAAGAGCTGGGAGATGGGAGCATGGAGCTGGGGGCTCGGTGCAGATTATGAGGGTCTGTCAGGCCATAGAAAAAATTTAGGATCTGAGTGGAATAGGAAGGCACTGAAAATTTGAGCAGGTGAGTGACAGGAGCTGACTTTAGTTTTAAAAGCTCCCTCTGACTGTCCTATGGAAGAGTACAGATGATGAGAGAGGTGGCAAAGAGGAACAATACAGACCTGTCATATTTTAGGTGGGAGCGATGATCATTTGGCTTAGAGAGTAGTGGGAGATGCTGTAAATATGTGTATTTTTACTGTCTCCACCTCCCATTCCCGCCCCAGTTCAGTAGACTTAGGATGGAAACCAGGAATCTGTATTTTTTGTATGTTCTCTAGGTGAGACTGTAGCTTGGTTAGGTTTCAAAATCAGTGGTGCGGGATGAAAGCTCACAGCCTCCCCTCCTCTGGGACCTCCCCCAGACTGCCTCCCTTCCTGCCTCCTCCTCCTCCAGCTCGGCTGCTTCTGCATGCTCTGCTGCATTCATTGTTTCCCTTTATCTGTCTTCCCTGGTGGTTTTCTGCTATCCTGTACCTGCTAACCCCCAGGCAGCTGCCTGCTCCTGCCCTGGTGGTTAAACCAACCCTGCAGCTGGATCTCTCTCTCCTCAAAGCCCCAGAATCCTTCCAATGGTTCTGCTTTGCCTCCTGGATAAAGTTTAGTCTCCCAGCCCCTTGCAGTCTGGTCCAATGGATCATCCCACCTGAGGGTCCATCCATTGTGCCTGCTCAAAAGTCATCCTCAGGGGGCTGCAGTTACTTGTTGGTTTTGCTTCAGAAACAACATGAAAGTTTCCATTTCTGCCTCTTTCTTCTTATACTTCATTTCATCAGCTGGGCTGATCCCTTTCCTTTCTGATTTACCAAATTCTATCCATCCTTCAAGGCATTGCACATATTCTTATTAAAAACATATCTGTGCTCTGGGTTCAGTGGCACACGCCTGTAATCCCAACTACGCAGGAGGCTGAGGCAGGAGGATTGCAGGTTTGAGGCCAGCTTGGGCAGGTTAATGAGACCCTGCTTAAAATAAAAATTAAAAAAGGGCAGTGGACATGACTCAGTGGTACAGCACTTGCCTAGCATGTGTGAGGTCCTGGGTTCAATCCTCAGTACCTAAAAAAAAAAACACACAACAAACAAATAAAAAACATTTTTAAAATGTCTGAATGGTTCATACATGCACACAGTTCAAAACCCAAAGGGTTAAAAAAGGATATATATTTAAAGGTGACTGTCCTGATACTCCCAACAGCCAGACAGCCAGTTTTCCACCCCAGAGACAGCTCTCCTGTGAGTACTTCCTCAGATGTTTTATTATATGCCATGGTGTGTGTGCGCGTGCACATACACCTGCACACTTTTATGACTTATATGTATATACACAAACAAGAATATTCCTTTTTAAAAAATTAATGATAACATATTATCCACATCCTTCTGTTCTCATTTTTTAACTTACAGTATTCTTAATCATCATTCCATACCAGTGCACATAGAACTGACATTTTTTTCTGTTTTCTGAACCTAAATGTTTATTCATTTTGTTGCATCACCATCTGATCTTGATTTACAGTAGTATTTTTTATTGTGGTAAAATATACATAACATAAAGTTTATCATTTTAACCACTTCTTTTTTGTGTGTGGTACTGGAAATTGAACCCAGAGGCATTCTACCTTCAAGCTACACCCCCCAGCCCTATTTTATTTCTTATTTGGAAACACAGTCTTGCTAGGTTGATGAGAGTCTCACTACTTGCTGAGGCTGTCCTTGAACCTGTGATCCTCCTGTCTCAGCCTCCCAAGTACTGGGATTACAGGCATGCACCACCACGCCCGGCTCCATTTTAACCACTTCTAAGTGCACAGTTCAGTGGCAGTAAGGACACTCACACTGTGGTGCCACAGTCACTATCATCGGTCTCTAGGATGTCTTGACTGGCCTGGACTGTTACTCTGCCCATTCTCTCCCCTCTAGCCCCCAGCAACCACCATCCTACTTTCTATCTCTGTGAATGTGAGTGCTCTAAGTACTTCATGTAAGTGGAATCATACAGTGCTTATCCTTTTGTGACTTTTAATTTGCTTAGTGTCATGTCTTCATGGTTTGTTCATGTTTTAGCAAGTGTCAGAACTTCCTTTTTGAGACTAATAATCCACTGTATGTAATATGCCATTTTGTTTATTCATTCACCTGTCGGTGGACACTTGGGTTGCTTCTACCTTTTGGCTGTTGTGAATAATATTGCTGTAAACATGGATGTCCAAGTATCTATTTAAGTTCCTGCCTCAGTTCTTCTGGGAAATGCCCAGAAGTGGAATTGCTGGATCATATGGCAATTTATGTTCATTGAGAAACCACAACACCAATTTTCCACAGGGCCCTATTCTTTTTAACGGCTGCTTTATGTTCTGTTGTATGGATATACCATAATTTATTTAACTAGTCCTGTATTGGTGGATATTTTTTATTGATTCTAAGCTTTCTCCATAAAAATATTGCAATTAAATTCCTTGGCAATGTTCGTGTACATAGAGAAGTACATCTATGAGATAAATTCAAATTGCTGAGCCAAAGAATATGTGAATTTTTAATTTTGATAGATATGCCAAATTTTTCTACAGTTTAAACTCTTAGTTCCTAGTTAAGTTGGGCCTAGGTGTGAAAGCCTGGGTTTAAAAAATGGACTCTTAATGCACTTAGTTTCCTAGTAAACGGGTTTTGTACCAGTTATTTGTACCTGTTGACACTCATATAGCTATGTTCTCCAGAAGAGTCAAACCTAGGGTAGGTAGGACGTCAAGGAGGGCACAAAATCCCCATCAAAAATGGCAAAGCTGCCGGGCGTGGTGGCGCACGCTTGTAATCCCAGTACTTTGGGAGGCGGAGACCGGAGGATCTGGGTTCGCGGCCAGCCTCAGCTCTCTCTCTCTCTCTCTCTCTCTCTCTCACACTCCTTAGTGAGGACCTCCGCAACTACGTGAGACCCGGTTTCAAAATAAAGTATAAAAAATAGGGCCGGGGGTGTAGCGCGGAGGTAGAACGCCCCTGCGTTCAATCCCCAGTACCGCAAAAAAAATAAAAAATGGCAAAGCTGAGTTTCCTGTCCTGACAGTGTGCTCATCCCAGCAGTTGCATGTTCTGAAGGGACCTTGAGGCTGTGGAAGCCTATACCTCCACCTAGGAGCTTGTTATTTTGCTCCTGCAGGTTTCTGTGCCCTCTGCCAGTATAGAAATTTTCTGTTTTAACTGCATATCAGTTAGAATAGTTCAGACTATGAGAGAATCAGCCCCAAGTTGTATGATAACTCAAATAAAATACAAGTTTATTTCTGTTTTCATAACAATAAGAGGCAAGTGTTCTTGGTCACCGGGTGATTCTCCTCCATGCAGTGACACAGGGACCCAAGCGTCGTCTTTCTTGTCCTATCCCACAGGGCCTCAGCCTCATCTGAATCTATTTTGCACAGAGCAACATTTCTCTAGTAATCCTCCAGAGCCTTGTCAGGTTAATTCTATTGGCAGCTCTGTCATCTCTTATAGTTGTATCATCATCGGCACCTGCAAGCTGGAGGCCAGGCAAAGAGGACATATAGGGGATATTCCTGTGTTTAAGAAGCCTTGCCGGGCGTGTTGGCGCACGCTTGTAATCCCAGTACTTTGGGAGGCGGAGACTGGAGGATCCGGGTTCGCGG
>PVJS01025456.1:0-27842 GCA_004027185.1 Glis glis
GTGCTGAGGTCAGAGGATGATGAGCCATGACACTGGAGGGACCACAAAGAGAGAAAACCTCAGATGAGTGAAGAAGGTGAACTGGGGGAGACGGGAGGGAAGGAGAGGGAAACAAACTGGAGCACAGGATGGACTTACACAAAGATATCAAAGTCAACTACTATGCTGAAAACGGGAAGGGGGGGTGGGAATTGGGGAGGGCTAATTGACTGATGAGTGCATGTATACGTCAACAACTCTGAAATCCTTCAAGATGTATGTTTGCAATGCACTAATAAAAATTAAAAAAAAAAAGAATCGTCTACTGAATGGCTAGACTACATTGGCCACATACTCAGATTCTAGATTTTTTAGCACATCCAGGCAAATATTTCTGAATGACAAAAAGGGAGATAAATCAAAGCAGCATTTGATTTCCCACCATAGATTCCCATAGTCCATAATACTGCCCCCAGGGTGATGCTGGAACAATGCAGGGCTGTGTGGTAACCTCAAGTGCCATTGGGGAACATAGAGTAGAAATAATGGGGTGGTGCAAATACCCATGTGGTCCCCGGATGTTTTTTAAAAGGGCTTAAGCCAATAAATTTGGGAATCTACTCACTTTCTCCCGTTTTTCTTTTTTTCCTTTATTTTTTGTGGTACTGGGGATTGAACCCAGGGGTATTATAACTCTGAGTAACCCCCCAACTTTATTTTATTTTATTTGTAAACTGGGTCTTACTATACTGCTGAGGGCCTTGCTAAGATGCAGAAGCTGTCCTCAAACTTGCAATCCTCCTGTCTCAGCCTCCCAAATACTGGGATTACAGGCGTGCACCACCATGCCTTGCCCATTTTTCTTATGTTAAAAGAACAGAATCTTCTTAAAATACTCATGGACAAAATATTTGAGTCAGAATTTTTACAAATATATATCATGAGATTAAATATTCTAGATAACTGAAGGTATATTTAGTCTGAGGAATAAGGTATTATGATTGATTGGACTTTTAAAAAAAGTTGAAACTAGCAATTGGTCAACTAATACATTTTTATTAAGCAATTAGTACTCTTGTGCTGTAGAAAAGAACACATTATCCTCAAACACCTTATACTCTAGTAGAGAAGGTTACACTGAGATATAGGAAATACTATTTGAAGAATAGGCACCTCCGTGTACATGCTATAGATAATTGAGAACTAAATGAGGGTAGGAAATCTGGATAAGAATACAGGTTTTTAGTTACTGTCTAGAAAGATGAATAGATTTGCATACATGTTCTCAGAGAGAAGAAAGAGCTAATGTGAATAAAAACACATGCAAAATATGTTTAAGGGGTGAGTGAATTTCCATTGACAGATAAAACTCAAATTATAAAATAAAGGAAAAATGTGTAACCACACTGTAAGAACAACATGGGGAAAGGAAGTCAGTGTACTATGTTGCTGCAGCTACTTTCTCATCACTTTGTTTACATTACTGAGGATATTAAGACATGATGCATATTTTCAACACATGGCCAGTGCAAACCTGCAATTCTTGTGGCTCAACATACAACTTCAACTTTAATTTTGTGTATTACTACTCATTGGTTTGATTCTACTTATTTTGATTCAATACCCACTGGATGCTTAGAGAAGTGGTAGGCTATAGTAGTAATGCTAAAGTAAAATTTATGATTTATATTCACTGGGAGCCTTGGAATTGAGGTGCCTTGGGTAATTCTGTCTGTACTGGGTTAGCTTGAAGAACTGTTTTCAGAAACAGGACAACAGTGTCAGGAAAATAATTTCTGAACTCCAGAAGTGATTCTACCTGCTTTGTGGGAATCATGGGATTTACAATAATAGTGTTATTAATAATAATAATAATATTTCTATGTGTTCAGGGATTTATGGATGGTGAGACATTTCTTTTGTACCTTCCTGTGTAGCTTGGAGGAGAGGGGTCCATCAGAAATCTCTAGGCTTTGTTCTTCTTGATCTCACCTGCCTCACATGACGCCTATATATACTGTGCATGTCTCTCAGGTATTAAAAAGAATGTTTCAATAGTTTAAAAACAGAGTTTATAGTTTCAGATCACAGTGTTTCTCTTTTCTGAATCACATTCAACTTACTCAGCACACTTCCACATCCTTCCACTTGATCCTCATAAGTTTATTTTTGTCATAAAGTATATTTACATATTATTCATATTTACAATTCTCCTCTCATCAAATGAAACCAACAAAACTCCCACAGGCATTGCATATCAATTTCTTATAACCCAATACTGTCAAAGTCATTGATTCCACTCACCCTTCTCACCCTACACTTTTGCAATAATAGCTCACCATTCTGGCTCTTTCCTCTGAGTCTTACTAATGCATATGCATCAGTGGTTCACAGGGGCTCTCTCTTTTCAAAAATGGTACTTTTTCCTCTTCTCTCTTAGAAGAGGAAATATACAGACTTCTTATTACTAGTAATATGACTACTTTCTATTTTCCATAATTTTAGCTACTTTATTTTAGGCATACCTTTTTAAACAAAGGGGCATTTGAAGACTATATAAGGGTTCATCCCCCAGTGAACAGGTCCATGCTTTCCTGACATAAGAGCTTCCTTTGGCTGGATCTAGCTGTTGATTCTGTGGCATACTACATATGGTATCTCTGTATTGTTCAATTCTCCTGTCCTCTCAACTTCTAAAAAAAATGAAGCTTCCCAATAGCTTTTTTTTTTTTCCTGGAGGGAACATGTTCATTTTATCAGGGATAAAGAGACTCCTAGTTATTATCTTCTTCCATCTTCAAACTAAAATACAAACTGTTAAATATCAGATATCTCTGAATTTTGTGCTTTCTTCTTTTTCTCTCACAGGTGATCAATAAGATGTTCTCTAAATTTATCCCAAGGTTCCCTAGGGTCATTCAAAATTTTCTCCTTTTTGACCGTTTGTTCTTACTTGCTTCACAGGTAGGTAGGCAGGAGGCCTAATATGCATTAAAACAAATAAACAAAAAAAGACAAATTTCCTACCTACCACACACAATAAAAATATATGGCATCCCTATTTGATTTTCGTTTTATCTGGTATTCTTTTTTAAATTTGAGGGGGTACCAGGGATTAAACCTAGGAACATTCTATCTCCAAGCTGTACTCCAAGAACTTTTTGTTTTTTATTTTGAAATAGGATTTCACTAGGTTGTTGAGGCTAGACTCAAACCTACCTCAGCCTCCTTAAATACTAGGATTATAGGCATGCACCACTACTCCAGGATTTAAAAAAATACTGGTGCATAATACACTTATAATTTATCATTTATAATTGTACATAATTCATAGTGATACATACATATATGCACATAACATTTGGTCTGTTTCTGGAAGAGTAGTGGAAAGGGATCTGGGGAGAGAGAAGAGAAAGGAACAGGGAGGTATGAGAAAAGAAACAGACCAAATACAGTTATTCATTATTCTTGTGTTTTATTTTTAAATTTGTTTTAAAAATTTCTTCCAAAATATATCCCAGGCATTCTCATTTATCATACATACTGTAGTCTTACATCTTAAGTCTTACATTTCCTCTCAAAGACTATTATATTCAGTTCCCTCTTCTTTTCCTTTATCTCCCTCCTTTATCCAGTTCCTCTTTCTTCTCCTCTTCATCTTTCCCTCTTATCTAGTAAATTTGCTATACTGTGGTCCTCTTTTTCTTCTCTTATCTTTGATCATCACTTTATCATCATAATATACTAATTTCTTTTCCCCTACACTAGTGATTCTCAACTGGGAGCAATTTTGTCCCCCAAATGACATCTGGAAATATTTGGAAATATTTTTATTTGTCACAAATGGAAAGAGAGCACTACTGAAATCTAATGAGTAAAGACCAGAAATGCCACCAAGCATTCTATAATGGTCAGGATCTCACCCACAACAAAAACTCATTTGACCCTAATGTCAAAAATGCTGAAGCCAAAGAACTCCTATTACTATTTTGTGCAAAAATATATGTACCCCATGCACAAACTGTAACTGATCCTAGCTGATGTTACATTGGTCCTCTGTTAATACTTCCACTGCATTTTCTCAAATGTATATAGTATCTTTTTTAAAGGGTTTATAGACCACAAATAAAATTAAAGACCACAGGAAACTTTCTAGCTGCCATCATACATGAATATGGAACATTTTACACCAGCTCACTTGGTACACCATATATTTACAGCATTGTAAAGACAAAATTATCTACTCAAGTAAAAGCTGGATTTTTAAATTAAATACCCATCTCTCTTTCTTTTTTATTTTTATTGGTGCATTGTAGTCATACATCTTGATGAAGTTCAGAGTGATAGAGCATACATGCACACAACACTCATTGAGCCCTCCCCCAGTTCCTGCCCCATTCCCTCCCACTCCCCTCCTTACCCTGCTTAGCACAGTGATGGCTTTGATAAGTTGTGTATGTACATTATGTCCATTGAGGTGCTTCCCTCTTTCCCCCTCCCATTCCCTCAGTTAGGTCACCTTCTACACTCATCTAAGGTTTTTTCTCCTTAATCTGGAGTTCCTCTTATGTCCTATTTTTCTCTCTAGCTGCTGCATATTAGGGAGAACATCTGACTTTTCATTTTTTGTGACTAATCTCACTTGGCATAATGTTCTCCAGTTCCATCCATTTCCCCACAAATGACATACTTTTGTTTTTCTTTATGGCTGAGTAAAATTCCATTGTGTACATATTCCACAGTTTTGTAATCCATTCATCTGTTGATGGACATCTCAGCTCATTCCATAGTTTGGCAATTGTGAACTGTGCAGCTATAAACATAGATATACATGCATTACTGTGGTAGTTTGGTTTCCATTCTTTTGGGTAGATACCCAGGAGTGGCATAGCTGAGTCATATGGTAGGTTCATTCCCATTCTTCTGAGGATCCTCCACACTGTTTTCCAAAGTGGTTGCACTAATTTGCAATCCCACCAACAATAGGGTTCCTACTTCTCTACATCATCACCAGTATTTGTTTTTGTTGTGTTTTTAATGATTGCCATTCTAATTGGGGTTAGGTAAAATCTCAGGGTAGTTTTGATTTGCGTCTCTCTGATTGTTAACAATTCTGAACATTTTTTCATACATTTATTTGCTATTTATATTTCTTATTTTGTGAAGTGCCTATTTAGTTCACTTTCCCATTTTTTGATTGGGTTGTTTTTTTGGTGGTGACTTTCTTGAGTTCTCTGTATATTCTAGATATTAGTCCTCTATCAGAGGAGTAGCTGACAAAAATCTTCTCCCATTCTGTTGGCTCTCTGTTGAGGTTCTTGATAGTTTACTTTGCTACACAGAAGCTCTTCCGTTTAAGGCAATTCCACGTATTGATCCTCATTTTAATTTCTTGTACCTTTTGAGTCTTGTTGAGGAAGTCTTTACCTGTGCCTATGTGTTGAAGTGTTGGACCTATGCCTTCTTCGAGTAGCTGCAAGGTCTCTGGTCTGATTTCTAGGCCTTTGATCCATCTTGAATTGACTCTTGTGCAGGGTGAGAAAGTGGGGTTTATTTCCATTTTTCTGCTTGTGATTAGCCAGTTTTGCTAACACCATTTGTTGAAGAGGCTATCTTATTTCCAGTGTGTGTTTTTGGTCCCTTTGTCAAGAATCAATTGGCTGTAAGTGTGCGGATTTGTTTCTGAGTCTTCTCTTCTGCTCCATTGATCTATGTGTCTTCTTTTGTGCCAATACTATCCTGCTTTGATTACTATAGCTTTGTAGTATAGTTTGAAGTCAGATATTGTGATTCCTCCTGTATGGTTCTTGTTGCTGAGAACTACTTTGGCTATTCTGGGTATTTTGTTGTTACAAATGAACTTAAGGACTGATTTTCCTATGTCTGTGAAGAATTACCTTGGTATTTTAATGGATATTGCAATGAATCTGTAGATCACTTTTGGAAGAATGGCCATTTTGATGATATTTATTCTGCCTATTCAAGAGCATGGGAGGTCCTTCCATCTTCTGAGAGCTTCTTCAATTTCCTTTTTTAATATCTCCTATAACATATTGGAACCAATAGTCATGAATTTTCCATCTTTTAATGATCTCTCATTGGACCTACTCAGAGTTACCAAAATTTTAATCAGTATTTGTTGTCTCTAGTCTCTAAAATAAAACATGTTAATATATTTATTTACCATAAAATATAATTATTAACATATTTATTTTCATGTCATAGATATTCAAATTTTATACCTAAAACTGCAAGAAAAGAATTCAAAATAATTTTATATGGTCCTTCAAAGATTTTAAAATGTCATAAAATCAGCAACACTTTTGTTTTATCAACAACCTAATGATTGATTTCACTGTGATTTTTAAAATTTCTCAGATTTTTCCAGCGTGAATCCTTAACGTTACTACTTTTTATATAGCATTTTCTTCCTGCAATGAGCCGATAATCTTTTACAATATTTCAATCTAGTACTTTAACAAATCCACAACTCTTAGTTGTATCATGATTGCATTCTTTAAACACTTCACAGATAATAGCTTTGCTTTTCCCTATCTTTTTTTTAACCTCAACTTGTCTACACTAATTTCCTACATTGTTCCCTTCCCCCCCCTTTTTTTTTTTTTGCGGTACCGGGGATTGAACCCAGGGGCATTCTACCTCTGCGCTACACCTCTGGCCCTATTTTTTATACTTTATTTTGAAACCGGGTCTCACGAAGTTGTGGAGGGCCTCACTAGGTAGAGAGAGGGAGAGAGAGAGAGAGAGCGCTGAGGCTGGCTGCGAACCCGGATCCTCCGGTCTCCACCTCCCAAAGTACTGGGATTACAAGCGTGCGCCACCATGCCCGGCTTCCCTTTCCCTTTTATATTTGTTGTCCATGTAATATTTTTATTGCTTGAAATATTTACTTTGTCCAGAAAAATATGCTTTCAATATATGACATTTGCAAGTTTCTTCCACATTAAACATAAACATATTAAACAATCTTATCAAATTCTTAAAAACTCAATAGTTATGATAAACACCATAGATTATTTCAAAAATAATATAAAAATGATTCCTCTCTGTTCTTCTTTAATAGTAGAGTCTGTTGTTCAAACTGGTACTGTAAATGTAAAACTTGCTATCTCAATCTTCCTTGTAGCTAAGGATGGTTTTAAGTCATTTCTAGCCAAAGAGAGTCATTTCTAGCATGGGAGAGTCACATGAGAAATTTTGGGAAAAGGCCATCTTCTTCAATAATAAGAGAGGGTAGTGAGAAGAATACATTTACCACTCTTTTCCTGGCTTTGGACATTATCTTATGAAGAAACAATGTTTGAAACAAATGTTTTCTTGACCACAAGAAGATTTTACTATACCCAAGTCCAAGAGGATAGATTGTAAAAATCTAGGTTCGTAGCATTGTTATGCATCCAAACTGATGATTTATGAGAATACTTATGATGCTAGTACTAATGACTGTTGTTTTTAGAGGGTTTACTACATGGTAAGCCTTTTATGCTTTTTATGCATACAATTTAATTCTCAACATAATTCCATATGATGATTTAGAATTATTTTTTCACATTTTCCTCTGAAGAAAATAAAGAACCTAGGGTTTAAATAGCCTCTCCATGGTCCTATAGCTAGTCAATGGCTCCAGTAAAATTTGAGCCTTGCAGACCAGCTCCATTAGTTACATTCCTTCATACCAGCCTGGAGATTACCTGCTTCAGTCTTTGTGGTACATGAGGTAAGTGTGTCTGATTTAGGTAAAACACCAAATATTCTCCTATTGCTAAGTAAAAGCTACTGAACACATACTGGTGCAGGTATTAATTGCCCCATTCCACTCACATTCAATTTGTTTTTGTCTGTTTTTGTAATCCGATCCCCTAATATTGATGATGTAGACTCAATGAATGAGTCGTTTTAAATCTCCTCCTCCTTCTTGTTCTTCTTCTTCTGTTGGGATTAAACCCACAGACATTTTACCTCTGAGCTATACTCCCAGCACTAACCTTTTTATTTTGAAACAGGATCTCACTAATCTACCCGTCACTGGCCTCAAATCTGCAATCCTCCTGTCTCAGTCTCCCAAGTACTGGGATCGCAGCTATGTGCCAGCACACCTGACCCATCTTAAATCTATTCCCACCTCTTCCCATTGTGTGTGCCATCTGATAGTCACCCATTCTCTGCTCTTCTGCTTTCAGCTACCTGGTCCCATATACTTCAATTCATTTCTACTCATTTTCTTTGTGTCTGCTCTCTATTCATTTCTAAGAACATTTCTCCTTATTTCCTTATCTATAGGTTCAGTGAACTTCCTCTCTGGAAGAAAGGAGAAGGCTCTCTGATGCCAGCTCTTTTCATGTTTTTTACACTTTTTCTCTCCAATGAATTTGCCTTTTCCCCCTCCTGTCCCTTCACCACCTGAACTTCATCCTCATTACCCTCCCTCTTATTGTCTAAAACCTGTAATGGCTATTTTTAGTAGCATTCTATTAGTAACCTGTGGGGGCTTTAAATGTAGAAACCATCACATTTATTCAATTGTTATTATTTGGAGGTGGTTAGATCCTAGAGAGTATGGTAGAATCCACCACCTGGTAGGGGCTCAATGATGCCCATTAAAGGAAGGAAAAGTGAGTAAATATATTAAAAATATCAAAGCATCCTCTCCTGCACTAATTTTATCAGATGCTATCAACACCATAGTTCCTTTTTTTCCCCTTCCATCAGAGTGCTGGAGCCTATCTGTTGTCCTTGGTCTTTTTTTATTATTTAATTTTCTTGTGCAGTTTGGATAGTTGTGTCCTTTTTGTTCCCAGAAGCTATCCAGAGTCCCCTTTACAAATGGTACTTATCCTCTGGACCTAAAACCGTTTACCTGATTGTACCTTTCACTTAAATGATTTTCTGAGCTTCATCAGTGGCTGATCTTTAGATGTCCTCTGTGCAACTATAAATCATCTCAGTTCTTAAACGAAAGATGCCCATAGGCGCCGCTTCCTCCTCGAGTGAGTGAACAGGGTCTTTAGCCTTGGCCTGTTTAGTGGAGTAATTGCAAAGTTCTCTGAATAGTATTGGTCTTTTTTACTTTTTACACTGTCTCAATAATAAATTCAATTTATCTTCTCATCTAATGCTCATATCAAATTTCTTACATCCCGGATTTTGTATTACAGTGAATATGTCCCTTGGTATATCCAGTAGAATTAATAATGAGGGTCCCCACACTGTGATCTCTTGCAATGCTTCTGCCTTCAACATTGGATTCACTATTCCCCACTGACATTCCTAGGAAATTATTCCTCTGATTGCTGGAGATATACACTTAGGTTGATCATTTGTTCTTCATATTTCTCTTCTTCTACAGGAATTTTCATTAAACATCCCTTTCTCTCTGTGTCTCTCTCTTTTTTAATCATGCTCTTCCATTTACTTGTCCTAATTCTGCACTTTTCTCTTGTATCCCAATTACTTGCCTTTCCCATGATTTTCCCCTACCATTACCAATTTTTACTATTCCATAATGATAATTATGAATAAAAATTAATGCTATTACTTAAACACAGCATACCTGGCACTCTACCTGATATGTATGTATGCATATCTAAATGCTCATAATAGGCAAATGTATTTTCATTTTATTTTATTACTTTATTTTATATTTTTTTATAGTACTGTGATTTGAACCCAGGGGTATTCTACCTCTGAGATACACTCCAGAAATCTTTTTATTTTATGTGTAACAAGGTCTTTCTAGGTTGCTGAGGGCCTCACCAAACTGCTGAGTCTGACCTGGAGCCTGCAACCCTCCAACTCAGTCTCCCAAGTACTGGGATTACAGGCATGTGCCACCACGCCCAGCTCTTTTTTATTTCTTTTTATTTTAGCCTTTAAGTAATAAATTATGTCTTCCTTTTCTTTACTATATGCTTTATTTGCTTCAGTGACTATTGAAGTTCTTTCTATGCAGTGTCAACCAGATGTGACCTCTGCTCTTCAATTCAACAGTTATGTGCCAGAGTTACTTTTATCATCCTGTTAAATCCGAGGTAGATATTTTAAATTTCATAATGTCTCTGTTACACATTTTGTTGTATGAACTTTATTCCTTTAACCTGAAAACATAAAACAAAAGTATTTAAATAATCTCTGATGATACACAGTGCTTTTAAGTATATTACCTAACCTGATCCACATGATGACCCTATGAATAAAATGGTTCACCCATTTGTATAGGTGAAAATACTGGGGCTTAGCAAAAAAAAAAATATAAATGGTTATCTCAATCCATACAATCATTGAGATAAAGCTGAAACCTACGCTACTTGAATAAAAGTCCCATAAACATCTTAATCTTCCACTGAAAATCCTCTTATTGTACCTGATTTATGTTCAAGAAGTTGGTTTTCCAGGAGATAGTTACTGTGTGAAATCAGAGAATGATCCCAGGAGGTCACTGCAAGATTCATTGACTGCTCCAGAAATTTAGAAATGCAGCTAGAGAAGGCGATGCTTACTATGGCTCTCACCCTCCTGAGTCACTAACGCAACAAGCTGATTATTATGATGACACTTCATTCCAACAAGAACTGAAACAGGACAATGAAATTGTGATACTTAGCACTTATATGGCACTATTCATCTTCTGAGCTCTTTACAAACAGTAATTAATTACAGGAGGGCAACAGAAAGTTCGGTTGATCGGGTGATGCACACGTAATAAACCTACTCCTTCAGAATTAAGATCCAGGGGAAAGTGCCTACTTGAGATCCAGATTGAAATGTCTGTGGGTGTGTGTAGGACAGCAGGTAGTGTGGGGCAACAGGACATAAGAAAAAAACAAAACCTCTTCTTTTTCTTAATCAGCCTTTGAAAACAACCTGCTGCCAGTTGAATTATAAGGGAGTTTCAAATGATGAGGAAATGAGGAAAAAGATCAGATAAGAAAACTAAACTATATGCTGAATTTCATTGTAAGCCAATAGTCCTTAAGGGCACAAACATAATGATTTGATTATCAAAGAAGGAAAATGTGCAGCTCATCTGTCTAGTTACCTGGGGTTTCTGCCTTGAATCTGTTGTTCATCAAAATGTGTCCTAATGACTGAATAGGGCTGCTGACTAATCCCTTGTTAGAGGAGGCTAGGAGGAGGAGGAGGAAACAAAGAGGCAAAGAGGTAAAAGACTCAACTTAAAAATCAACTTTAATATTATAAGATTCTCCCTTCTCTCTGACTCAGACTCTATTCAAAGAAATAGTACACGTTCAAGTAACTGACTCTGTCTTCCCCATGCTGAAGGCTGCTCACCCCCACATTCTCTGTCTTTTGGTGCTTGGCATTTGGAAGTGAATGTACTTTTCTCTTTTCTTCTCAGCTCCTTAATTCTGGTCATATTTATTTGCTTTCTTGGTACCATCATGGATGCTTCAAAAAAGTATTCAAACACAATCAAATTCCTTTCTCTGCCCCCCCTAATTTGCCATACATTAGCAGAAATTCCAGTAGCAACAAATGGTTCCATTGCTTCCACATCAACTTTTATAGAAAAACAGAATTTTGATCTTGGGGATATTGTCTTTCTTGCCAGTTATGAGCAACTTTACCTCACACCCTAGTGCAAATCTCCTCTCTGCAAATTTTTCTAACTGTATGATTGTAGGCGACTAACCTAATTTTTTGATCTTCAATTTCTCTACCTATAACCTGACATAAGGAGCCACTTATTCATGCTCATTTATGACTCTGCATTAGATGTGAGAATACAAACATGGAAAACACAATTTATCCCTTCGCGTGGCTCAGAATCTGGTGGTAATAAAAATAAACAAGTGCTTATTGAAATTTGGTATTGGTAGTATAGAATACAGAGAGGAAACCCTGAACTGCAGAGGTGGGACTGATTAGAAGTGTCCTGGTAAATGTTAACAACCAGCTATCTGGGGGAAAAGTGTATACATTTGTATACACCATAATTTTATTGTAAACTGTATGAAATAAAACATATAAAATAGTAATAATATATACAATATTATTTAATATAAATTCTACTTTACCTATTCATAGTTTCTCAGAGATTCCTGCTGCTAATTTTCACTGACTCTTGTATTCTTAGAAAACCTATAGAAATTAATAAATTAATGAAGTTGAGACCTGAATGTTGTTTATATTTTCATTTGTTAATAAGTGAGATAAAAGTTAAACAAGATTTATACATGAATTTAACCTATTTGTCAATGGAGTGAGCAATTTCTTAAATAATATAATAATGATAAAATGTTATTTTTGTTTTGTATGACATTCACCAACTGATACACTTTTAAATTTGCCTTATTAAAAAATTCTTCATGATTTTCTTACTCTGGACAAAATAAAATCTAAAAAATCAAACTCTGACTTTTAGTATTTGCTAATTTTTTTCACATTGACTGAATTCTAACTTTCAGCATGACATCACTGAATGTTGACTTGGGAGAAGCACATTATTAGCACACTCTCTCAAGGTATTCATAACATATACATGCAATAGAGGCCAATAATATGAAAGTATAGATAATAGTAAAATGTGATAAATAATGAGGAAGTTATGATGCATTTTGAGCACATCTACATTGGTTAAAAGTGGAGCTTATTCAATTTTAAGTTCCATTTTAGTAATGGCTGGGCTTAATACCTTAACAGAGTCACAACATTTTTTAAATGTAACAATTCTCATGAGTGATTATGGACTGTATCAAATTCTCAGGGATGTAGGAAGAGTTCCAAGAACCGAAAGGTTTAATACTATGAGGTATTGCACAGCTACCTTCCACAGTTAGCATTTGGAGTTCAGGGATAATCATAATATCATACCTGTAATATACAAGAGCACTATCACAAATAGCACTATGATATAGGATTCAACCCTATATTGCTTTTTTGAGAAAAAATATAAGACAATATCAACTTTATGACTCGTTTTAACATAACAGACTAAGATATTATCTTCTTTTACAACAGGAGGGCATGAATTTAAGGTGTGTTGATGTTGTTGTTCTCAACATGAGACAGAAAGATGGGGAAAGAGAGTGAAATATATATAATTAGTGGTATGATTACATGGTATAGTAACTGGTACCCTAAATCTGACAGTAAGGTTCAATAGTGCTCTTATAAGAAAGATACAAATGAGAACCCAAGAAAAAAGAGGAAAATCTAGAAAAAATAGGAAAATTTCTTCAGATAAATGGTGATACTATAGGGTGGAAAAGGAAGGGAAGAAATAATGATTTGTGGCAGCCCTTTGGTCCCTATTGACCTCATTAAGTGTTGGAAATTTTTGGTAATTGAAGTTTTTTGCAAAATTTGGAAACAAGTACACCCCCACACAATTAAATATTTACATATTACTTCGAAGCCCACAAAGTAATAAAATTTATATTAAGAAAATCGACTTATGGGCTACATGAAATCTATTCCCAATACCAATTTCCCTGTTTTCCACCCTCTGTTGAAGCTAGAATGTTTTCCTGTCTTTCTCTGAAGATGAGGGTGACTTTGTGATTCAGTTCTAACTTATAAGGCATAAAAATGGACAGATGGAGCTGACATGACTTTTCTTTTTCTCTACCTTCTTTTCCCCTTGAATACATACATGTTGTTTGATACTGAGGACAGTCATGCTGCACCTATGAGGTAACGAGGTAACGATGTAATAAATATGGAAAATGCCAAGGAAAATCCACCCTGACAATGTGCTGCCAGACCCATGGCTTTATATAATGTGAGATTAACAAACCTTCATAATTTAATCCATTGTTAATAGGGATTTCTGGTCCTGACGGGTAACCCAAGGATCAATAGAACCTTCAACTAACACTTAGGATTTAGGGTATGTTGCAAACTAAATGAGTACTGAAAGTTGGAGCATGTATCATTGTTAACTTCTTCATCACCTATCTCAATAAATGTCTTATTCTAGGTTATAAGTTGAATTCAGAGTAAGGAAGTTTGGCCAGACTTCAGTAAGGTTGTAAACCCAGAACTTTCTTTCCCCATGACAAATGATTTTCTACTTCTGCTTCTCTCAACATCTGCTTTATTTTTGCCCCATTTCTTCTTCCACCTTCTCCTCCTCCTCCTCTACTTCTTCTTTTGGGTACTAGTTATTGAATCCAGTGTCATACTACCACTGAACTACACCTACAGCACTTTTAATTTTTATTTTTTTTAAATTTTATACAAGGTCTCCTTAAGTTACGGTGCACTGACCTTGAACCTGAGATCCTCCTGTCTCAGCCTCCCAAGTACTAGGATTATAGATATGTACCACAATGCCTGGCTTTTTGCTGTCTTTTTTTTTAACAAACTTTCTTTCATCTGCTTCATGATTAATGTGGTTTTAAAACAAACAAAACAAAGGGACAGAAAAACCTTTATCCCTGAATAGCTTATATGCCACCTTAGTTATCAAAGCCAAAGATTGTCACTTTAGCTTAGAGAATAAATCCCCACTGGCTTAGTTTTATAGAGTTCTGTAACAAAATAATATAGGCTGGGTGGCTTAAACAATAGATATATATCTTCTAACAGTTCTGGAGACTGAAAGTACAAGATCAAGTAGTCAGCAGGATTTGCTTCTTCTGAAACTTCTGTCCTTGGATTGAAGATGGTTGCCTTCTTGCTATGTCTCACATGATCTTTCCTTTGTACACAAATCCTTTATATCTGTTTGTGCCAAATCCCCCCTTCCTAAAAGGATACCAGTCAGATTGGATAAGCGCCCACTCTAATTGTCTCATTTTAATTTACTCACACCTATAAAGGTATGATCTCCAACAGCAATCATATTTCCAGGTACTAGGCATTAGAGCTTCGACATGTGAATTTTAGAGGAATATAATTCTGCCCATAACCCAGTAGACCTGTGTCACTTTCTGGTTATGTGGTACATTTTTTATTGAAGTTGGAAGGAATCTGAAATATAAACAATAAAGAAGGAATGGTAAAAAGGCATTCGGGACACAATCAGTGAAAGAATCAGCAACTATTTCACTCTTCCTTCTGTATAAAACTTTCTAGCTGGGGCAGAAGGAATCAAATATTGATGAGTTGATTAGATAGATAAGGTGGATGAGTTCAAATTGTACAATTCAAAATGCATATATTAAGTGTTCAACATGTGGCATGGACATTAAGTGCTATGACATGATAGGGAATGGAAGAATCTTGTTCACCTAATGTACAAAAACCTTGGGCATATCTTACAGAGAAAGACCATAGGATGAGGTTGAACAGGACAGGTGATTACTACCTCAGCAAATGTCTAAGAAGAAGTGGACTTTCTATACATCCGGAACAGCATGATTGAAGGCAAGGCGTAAAATCAAAGGAGGACTTCTACCAGAGTCATGAAGGATTCCTGCAGAGAAACATGATGAGCAAGGTAGGAAATGTAGCTCGGGATAAGATTCTCGAGGCCTTAGATAGCACTGTAATGTGTGTCTGCTCATGCAGTCTTGCAAGAGTTAAGCAGAACAGTTTTCTGCTAGAATTTTCTGTCATCTCTGAGTTGGCCATCTCAGCTCTCCTCCTGAATTAATACCGGGTTTAGGGTGACCTGGAAGGTCAACTCTTAAGATAATTAGTACCAAAGAGCTGCACTCTTGCCATGCTGCCATTTCAGCCTTCTCACAATCTAGCAATTTTTCATGATAAATTGAATCTAATAACATATTTTTGCAGCCAAGATACATGGTGGATCATTGTCTTGTCACTTTGATAAAATGTTTGAGGTTTTTTTCTCTGGTCCAGACTTGATGATAGATCAGGTGAAATATCTACAGTTTTGTCAAACCAACACGAATATAACAATTTCCTGAAACATGGACTTGGAAAAAAATCATTAATTCTTTGAATAAAATAATTCAGGGATATTACTTGTGTTTCATGATTTAAAATTCATTTTGTTTATGTGTTTCAATTTTTAGGTTTTTTAAGGGTAGATAGCCATAGTATATTCCTTTAAAGATGTAGTAAAATGTAATCCTTTAAAGATGGACAACTGAACTTTGAAGAGATGGAAATAAGAGGCAACATTTTCCATGTGTAGCACCAAAATTTATTCTTTTCAAGTGTATTGAAGGAACTTTTCTACTATTTTAATCTAAATCTAAAGCCTATAGGAGACAAAGTTTTCTGTTAATCAAAAGAAGGGTTAATATGGTGGAGTCAATTACCACATGGGGTTTGCAGTCCAACAACCTGAATAGGCATTCATTCTGTTAATTAATTCACTGTGTGATGGGGAGTAGGTACACTGGCTCCTCTGAACTCAGTTTCTGCACGTGTACATGTACAGTGCAGACTCTAATAGTGCTGAGAATATCAAATGAGCACAATTGACAACAAGGGCTTAGTATATCACCGCACACATAGTAAGTGCTTCAAAATCCATATGTTGCTAGGAAAGGGCCTTTTGTCTTTTGTTGCTATGTTAAAATATTCAGTTTTCAATACATACTAAGAACTAGGGTTGGTATCCCACACCTGTAATCCCAGTACTTGGGGAGTTGAGACAGGAGGATCACGGGTTCTAGACCAGCCTCAGCAACTCAGCAAGACACTCTTTCAAAAGAGAAATAAAAAGAGAGGGAGGGGGGCTGGGGATGTAGTTTATAGGTAGAATGCCCCAGGGTTCAATCCCCAGTACAAAAAAAAAAAAGAAAATAGATATTAAGCATTTTTTTCCTCAATGCATATTATCAGAAATGTTCTTTTTCCCATTTGAGAATAAATACTTTGGAATTGTTTCTAAAAATATTTTTATTGTAAAATAAGCCAGATATAAAAACACTCAAATTGTGATTTAGGGAAATATTACAAAGAAAAACTCACTTTGGTAATAATTATAACTTTTCCAGACACCACAGAAATACCTTCCATATTCCTTCTTATATGTATCAAAACTTATACTGAACAATGAGTTCTGAGTTTCCAAAAAGGATTTCATATTTTCACTTGTTTACAAGTCTTTGTGCACAAGTTAAACAAAAGTGTACACAAGTGCTACTACTTTCTTTCTTTGTGATTTTATGTCATTTTCTTATGGCATAAAAATACTATAAAAAGTGCTAATAATATATTTCTATTAATCACATTTAAAAATTTTCTAGCTGCCTAAAATTTTCCTTTGTTTCTTTTTGTTGTTTTTGTTTCTTTGTTTGCTTATTTAAAATCCAATACTTTTACAAAAATATGTCTTAATGTTTGCTGTTCTAGGTTGAGGTTGATAGTCCCAGATATAGGGTGTATTCTTTCAATACTCACTGTCAAGTGTATACTAACTAATTTGTGTAGAGTTTTCTTGAATTATTGCATTATTACTTGTTTTGTTCCCTTAGGGTTTTTTTTTTCAATCAGTCATTTCTGTTGTACAAATGCTCAATCTTCTATCTCTGTTCTTAGTAGTGGCAACTTTCACTTGACGACTTTTTTTTCACTTATTCATTCAATACGTTATTATTAATCAGATACAGTAATTTTTAGTGCACATTATTATAATCTGTGACAAATTATAGTCATGTAACATCCACCACTAACAACATCTAGACACCAGATGCAATGATACCACAGAACTCCCTTGTGATGCTCCTTCATGGGCAATTTACCCACCCCAGTCCTTTGCAAGTGCTGATCTGCTCTCCATCGATCTCTTTTCCTTTTCCTGAAATGTCATTTCTGTGGAGTCACACAGCATGCATCTCAGAGTGCTTTGAGATCTTCCCAAGGTCTAGACATTCTTCTGTGTGGATGCATGTGTGAGCAGATCCCAGGAGTTTTTCTTTACAGGTGATCATGTCATCTCTGAAGAAGGACATTTTTATGTCTTCCTTCCCACGTTGTATGCCTTTTATTTCTTTTTTTCTTGCTTTATTGCACTCTCTATGACTTATCATAGGACTTTCAATAAAAATGTTAGCAATCAATACCTTTACCATAACCCCAATTTTGGGGAAAAATTGTCTTCTATCATTAAGTACAATGTTAGCTATGGATTCCGGTGGATGCCCTTGATCAAGTTAAGGGAACTCTCTTCCATTCCTAGGTGGCTGAGAGGTTTTAATTATGATTTGATGTTGAATTTCACAAAATTTTCAAACTGATACTATAATGTGGTTATTCTTCTTTAGTCTTTTATATGGTAGATCTCATCTATATTTTCTGTCTTTTAAAAATAGACTTCATTTTTTATAGTACTTTCAGATTCACAACAAAATTGAGCACAAGGTACAGAGACTTCTCATATACACCTTGCTTTCACTCACACATAGCCTCCTTTCTTATCAACATCTCCCACCAGGGAATTAAGTACATTTGTTAAAATTGGTGAACCTGCATTGAAGCATCATTATTACCAAAAATCTATAGCACCTACTGATATTTCAAATGCTTATTCAGTCTCACATTGCTGAAATAAAATTCAAGCTATTGAAGTATATTATTATTTTACATACTACTTGGTACAACTTATGAATATTTGGCTCAGAATTTTTATCTATATTCACGAGGCTTATTGATCTGCAATTTTCATTTCTTGCAATTTCTTTGTTTGATTTTGTTATTAAGGTAATGAGTTGGGATGAATTCCATCTTCTGTTTTTTAGAGGAAATTGTATGAAATTGGTATTATTTCTTCTTTAAAGTTTTAGTAAAGTTCACCAGAAGAATAATATGAGCTTATTTATCTTCTTGCAAAGTTTTAAAACTATAAAATCATATTTTTGTTTAGGTATCTATTCAACTTATTTATTTTGTGGGAGATTATTTACAGCTTGTGTCTTCTAACAGATTGGTGCATCTTACCTGAATTGTCAAATTTATAAACATCAAGGTGTTCATAGTGCTCCCTATAATCTCTTAAATAGCTATGGCTATTTGATGGCATCCCCTTTAAGTGATAATAATAGTAATTAATAATTTTCTTTTTGTCACCAATGGAGAGTTTTATCAATTTTATTGATTTTTTAAAGAAGGTTCTGGTTTCATTAATTTTCAATTGTTATTCTGTTTTTAATTATACTGACCTGATCTTTGTAATTTTCTTTATTATTCTTCTACTCATTTTATTTTCCCCTTTTTTCTAGTTTATTATTGTAGAATATATTTCTTATTTTAGACCTTTCATTTTTCCTAAAATATGGATTTAATATTTTAAATTTCTATTATTTATTATTGTAGATCACATTAATACTTGGGTTGTATTTTCATTTGTATTCAGCTAAAAATATTTTCTAAGTACATTTGAGGTGTCCTCTTTGACTAATGGATTCTTTGAAAATGTGTTGGCTAAATTTCAAGATTTTATTTTAAACCAGGCGTGGTGGCGCACGCTTGTAATCCCAGTACCTTGGGAGGCGGAGACCAGAGGATCCGGGTTCGCGGCCAGCCTCAGCTCTTTCTCTCTCTCCCCCACCTCTCTCCTTAGTGAGGCCCTCCGCAACTTCGTGAGACCCGGTTTCAAAATAAAGTATAAAAAATAGGGACGGGGGGCGTAGCGTGGAGGTAGAACGCCCCTGCTTTCAATCCCCGGTACCGCAAAAAAAAGATTTTGTTTTAGATTTTCTCTTTTTTATTGATTTCTAGTTTGAATCTATTGATTATAAAACATACTTTGTATGATTTCAATTATTTTACATGTGTTAGAATTTGCTTTATGCAAACTCTGTATTTTTATCTTCGTGAATGTTCCATGTACCCTTGAAATTAATATTTATTTGTTGTTGGTGGTGTAGTATATGAATATCAATTAGATCCAGTTGGCTTCTTGTAATGTTCAGATTATTATATTCTACTGATTTATTTATTTTTTTGGAACTCAAGGTTGAATCCAGGTGTGTTCTACTTCCAAACTACATCCCCAGCCCTATTTTAACATTTTATTTTGAAACAAGGCCTTGCTAAGTTTTTGAGGGCCTTGCTAAGTTGTTGAGGCTGACTTCTAAACTACAATCCTCCTGTCACAACCTCCCAAGGACTGGGACTACAGGCGTGTACCACCACACCCAGCTCTATTGATATTTTTGTTAGATCATGTGACTTTGGGTGTGTAACAGCAGATTAAACAGAAAGACCTGCCCTAAATGTAGGCAGCAGGGTTCTGATAGGTGCAGGACTTAGATAAAAGAAGGAGAAAGCCGTGTAGAGGGATGCGCCACTCTTTTTGAAGAAAACGCATCTGTTCTTGTCTGAGATCGTCGGCCTCCAACTTTGCCGTTTCTCTGAAGAGCTTCTTGATCTTCTGCTCTTGTCTGAGATCATCGGCCGCCAGCCCTTCGAACTGAAACTTCACCATCGTTTCTCCGAAGAGCTCTTAGACAGCTCGACCAGGTACTGGCTCCTCTGACTCTCTGCGGGCAGTCAGAACTTGGGACTACATTGTAAGCTGATCTGATAACCCTTTTCCATATACTCATTCTGTGAATTCTGTTAGTCTAGTGAACCCTGACCAATACAAAAATATATATTTTTCATTGATCTAGCATTATATTTATTAACTTTTTAATTTTTTATCTCCATGATCCTATTAGGTTCATTCAGTAATTTTTTCTAATTGTTATTTTTAGTAATACATTTTTTACATTCCTTTACATTATTTATTTCTTTTCAGAAAATTTCTGTCCTTGCATTCATTTCAAAATGTTCATCCTTACTTCTTGGAACATGGTTATAACAGCTGATTAAAAGTCTTTGATTATTCAGCATCCACAGTAGGTGAAGGTTAGTGTCTCCTAATTGCTTATTTCCTTAAAAGTATTTATTACCTGGGTTTATTGAACATAAAATGACTTTTATAATATTTACTTATCATTTTGAATATTATAAGATTGTGTATATTCTTTAAATCCTAAGGATAATAATGATTTAATTTTCTTAAAGCAAGCTATGCATTATTATGTTTAGCCTGCAGAGTCCAGCTTCTCTTTCTTGATCTGTGTTTCCATTTAATGCCAACTCAGCGTTCAAAAGCAATCTATTGGATGTGCCTATTTTGTCTGCCACTCCGTGATCATTCTGGACCATGGAAATTTTTCCAGCTCTACCTTAATCCTGAAAGCCTTGTATATGCTTAGGACAAAACGTTACATGCATCAGTCAGAAATGAGCCTAAGTCATCAAATAATATTTTAGGGGATTGCTGTAATAAAATCCTTATTCTGTGAAATCCCACGATATCTTCTGACCTTTAGGATCACCCTTTGCATTCCATTGGACACAGGTATAAGGCTATAGTTTTCTTCCTCACAATTGTTTCAACATTAAGGATCAAGTGATGGAAGGACAGTAAAAGAAATTGGCATTTAGCCTCTCTTTAAGGGAATAGCTGGCAAAAATCTTCTCCCATTCTGTCAGCTCTCTGTTGAGGTTCTTGATTGTTTCCTTTGCTGCACAAAAACTCTTTAGTTTAATGCAATCCCATGTATTAATCCTCATTTTAGTTTCCTGTGCCTTTGGGGTCTTGTTAAGGAAGTCTTTACCTGTGCCTATGTGTTGAAGTGTTCGGCCTATGCCCTCTTCGAGTAGCTGCAAGGTCTCTGGTCTGATTTCTAGGTCTTTGATCCATCTTGAGTTGACTCTAGTGCAGGGTGAGAAAGTGGGGTTTATTTCTATTTTTCTGCATATGGTTAGCCAGTTTTGCCAGCACCATTTGTTGAAGAGGCTATTCTTTTTCCATTGGGTGTTTTTAGCCCCTTTGTCAAAAATCAATTGGCTGTATGTGTGTGGGTTTGTTTCGGAGTCTTCTATTCTGCTCCATAGGTCTATGTGTCTGCTTTTCTGCCAATACCATGCTGTTTTTATTACTACGGCTTTGTAGTATAGTTTGAAGTCAGGTATTGTGATGCCTCCTGCATGGTTCTTGTTGCTGAGAACTACTTTGGCTATTCTGGGTTTTTTGTTGTTCCAAATGAATTTAAGGACAGACTTTTCTATGTCAGTGAAGAATGACTTTGGTAATTTAATGGGTATTGCATTGAATCTGTAGATCACTTTTGGGAGAATGGCCATTTTGATGATATTTATTCTGCCTACCCAAGAGCATGGGAGATCTTTCCATCTTCTAAGATCTTCTTCAATTTCTTTTTTCAATGTTTTATAGTTTTCCTTATAGAGGTCTTTTACCTCCTTGGTTAGGTTTATTCCCAAGTATTTTATTGTTTTGGGGGATATCGTGAGTGGAAATGTCTTCTGGATTTCTTTTTCAGTGGATTTATGGTTGGCATACAGAAAAGCTTCTGATTTATTAAGATTGATTTTATATCCCGACATTTGCTGAATTTGTTGGTCAGTTCTATGAGCCTTTTGGTTGAGTTTGTTGGATCGTCTAAGTATAATATCATGTCTTCTTGAGTGCAAGAAACAGGTTTCCTTTCTCAGAGTTTTAGATGCCTATCTGAGGCTATTACTATGGCCAGTAACTTAGCACAGCCCATTATTGCTGCTATGGATATAAATCAGAACTAGCACACATAAAGGTATAAAATTAAAACAACAACAACAAAATAACAACAACAGGGGTACTTCATTTACTCTCTCTCTCTAACACGTAGGGGTAATATTTCTTGCTGCTCTGATTGTCCCCCCCCAAAAAAAAACCAGATCTCACTGTTCTTTGCATCTGCACCCAATGACCACTTATAGAGTTGAGGCTGATTTCAAGGTTAGGCCAACTCATCCCACAGACACAAAATAAAATATAAAACCAGGAAACTTACAACCAGCCAATTGGCACTTTGAATTTTGTTTTCTCAATTCACATGCTACAATTTACTTTTAAAAGCCTCACATAGGTTTATTCTGTCCAGATTTTATAGCTGCAATCAGTGGGAGAGTCAGGGTTTTATCTGCTTACTACATCTTGCTGAGGACAGGACTTAATTTTCTTGATTTTTATTTTTTCCTCCTTTGCATCTTCTCCTTCTCTTAAGGTACTATCTGTTATGCTTATTCACTTTGAGTCCTTTCTAGTTTAGGTTTCATATATGAAATCATACTTGTATTTTATATAAAATTCATTCTTTGGTCTGTCATCTCATTTCTGAGTTTTTCTTGATATTAATATTGTTTTTATGTCTTATTTTATTAATGGTTTTAGCTCAATTTGAAATCATAGGACACAACATCCATATCTATCTATCTATGATTCTATCTATCTACCTATCATCTATCTATCCATCTATCTATCTAATTTATATAGTGCATTTTCCTTGTCTCTGAGTAGAAATACTCATACTACAGCACTGAATATTTGGGTCACACATTTGTCACATGGTTATAGACAGTTTAAATCTAAAGCTTTTTAATTCTGAACCATCTTATGTTGAATTCACGTTATTAGTTTTCCTCAACAACAGGATTTATTAACACCTAATTTTCAGGAAAGCATATCAACCGTATCTCCCCTAATAGTGAGGTTAGTTGGTTATAGAGTCCTTGCTGATTACAGATACTTACAATCTCATATTCTTCCTTGTATGTGTATAAGATGGTTTGGTGATGGACCTCAGACATTCTCTGGTTTCCAAGCAAGGAATTCTCTTCCTCCAGAGAGAGGTGAACCTGAAAAGCCATGGACTGGGAATGCAGTTAAAGCAAGGTGGATGGACCTTCAGTGAAAACAGGAAGATTTAGGATACCTGTAGGAAGACAAGTCAGCATTATATAGAGAAGAATTAATACTTTGGGATTAAACTGTCTGTGAAGGATAGAAGCATGTCAGACTAAAAATAGGCACGAAGTAATTCAGAAGCTAATCAGACTCTGTCACAGATAAAATTAATAAGTAAAAAAGTTTTAACAAGACATTAGCCATCTGAATGGCCTAGAAGGCTTGGGGAGGGAGATGGGCATTATGGCTGCAATATTAACATCACTGTTATTAGGTCGGTGATGATTAACAGGAGGTGGTCCCAGAGCGAGCAAGGTGAGTCTTCATAGGACAGCACTATGTCAGGAGATGATGGTCTCAAATTGAATAGCGAAGGTGAACTCTCTGTCAGGAGGGACATCAGACCCAAGGACAAAAATTGGGGCTGGACCAGCATCCGCAGCAATAAGAGTTATACCAGGGAAAAAATTACAAGTGACATAAAATTAAAGTGACACATAAATTCATGACAAATAGTCACACCTGTTAGTCCTTGCTTTCCACTCCATTCATATTTAGGGAAGATTAGGCCAATGTTTCTTTTGGGTCAATCTCATTCAGATTTTATGGTAAGAAGTGAATTGAATCTATGAAGCAGAAAACCAAAGAACTTCATAATTGCCTCACCCAGGTAACTACAGGGATATATTATTCCATTTATTATCAGGATAAATTGATTAAATGCCCCTTGAATTTAGAGTCTAGTGCTAGGTGCTACAGAAAATGGAAAGGAAGCCTTAAGCCTAGCTTTTCATAGAAGCTTAAAATATAGTGGGAGAGGCAATTCTATCACAGATTAAAATACCGTCAAAAATACCTAACAGATAATAGCTATATGGAAACAGAAAAGTCCTTTCTTTTGTAATATGAGTATATACTGCCACTTAAAAATATTCAAAGTGAGCCGGGCATGATGGCACATGCTTGAAATCCCAGTATTTTCGAGACTGAGACAAGAGGATCTTGGGTTCAAGGCCAGCATGAGGTAACTTAGCAAGACCCTGTTTCAAAATATAAAATAAAAAAAAAGACTAGGGATGTAGTTCAGAGGTTCCCTGCATTTAACCCTCAGTACTACAGCAAAAGAATAAATACATGTATTCAAAGTGAGATAAATAGGTTGTTGTTAATTTTTTTTTCCCTCAAGTAGAAGTTTCTACAGTGTCAAGAGTAAGGGAATATCATTCATTGTATAGAAAATGGTGGATCATCCTCTGAGGATTAAAAAATTAAGCAAAAACCTAAAAGTTTAGACAAAGTATGTGGGCTAATAAAAAATGTTTACATCTATATCACTGCTTTATGCTCTGCAAATTTAGATATATATACTCCTAGTACTAAAATATTATTATATTACAAAGTTTTTGGGTAAAAGTTATAGAAACCTATTTAAAATTGGCTGAACTTATCAGGAATTCCTTCACAACAAAACATCCACAAATAGAATATCTTCAGATTCTGTGCAGCCAGGGCTCTGCTCTGCGCCTTTGAGAACTGGTCTCAGCAATGCACCAATTTTTTCCTGTACTTAGTCTACTCTCAAGCTTTCAAGGTTGCTGTCTAAGGCACCTATGGTAAGGGAGACAGAACCTTCCTTCTCAATGATCTCTCTACAGAGAAAGGAAAGATCTCAGAATCACCTAGCAACATTTTTCAGAGACTAAGTGGTTCATTTCCTCACTTTTACACCATAAAAGGAGCAAGGAGAATAGTTATATGATACTTAGATAAATGTGAGCCCCACTTGGGAGCTGGGGGCAATCAACAGACCCTCAATCCACAGGGTAAAAGTGGAAGAAGAAAGATTCCTGAACACCATTGGGTTTCTGATAGGACACAGAAAGGGTGTCCACTAGCAGCATTCCATTGAGAAATTTCTTTTTCTCAATTTAGTTTTAATTGACACATCATAACTATACACATTAATGGGGTGCAGCGTGATGTTCAATACATGTATACTTAAACCATATTCAACACCTCAAAGATTTATCTTTTTTTAACAAAACATTAAAAATCGTCTCTTCTAATATTTTAAAACACACAGTATATTATGATTGAATATAGTTAATAATACTCTGTGCTCTGGAACTGCAGACCTTCTTCCTCCCATCTCACTATAACTTTGTATCAACTGACCAACTTCTCCAATACCTTCCTCTTCCCTCCCCTCACTGGTCTCTAGTAACCACTATTCTTTTTTCTAGTTCTGTATGACTGATGTTTTTGGATCCTATACGTGAATGTGATCATGCTGTATTTGCCTTTCTACACCTGGCTTATCTCACTTACCACATTGCACCCCACAAGTTTGTACAGTCATTATGGGTCAATTAAAAATATAATTTCTATTTTACTTTCTTACAGCCAGAAGGAACACTGAGCTGGAAATCCTGAGGTCAATCCCTGTAGCAAATTTAACAATCACATTATACCTGTGCCTTACATTTCTCACTTCTTAAATAGGAATAATTGTTAGTAGCAGCTAAGTCATGGAGTAGTTTTGAAGATAGAAGGGGTGAAGTATGAGGAGTCTATTCAGACCAAGAGGCTCTATTCCTCCTGCCTCTGTATGCTCCTTCACTCCTGTGTGCCTGTATGATGCCTAAATGGTCTTTCAGATAGCAGGGAGTCATTGCCATCATATTTATCTGCTTTTTCCCCCTTTACTTACCATCTTTCTGTATCAGTTTTAGGTGTCCAAATCAGCCCATCTTCTTTGGGTGATTGTTCCAGGATAAGCTTATGATGTTTCAGAAAAATTGCAATGTGCATTATATACATGACTGCTGTTGTATCTGGGTAATATCTTGTATACACAACAGTTGCAGATGTTTACATGTGTTACTCTGTCAGAGCAGCAAGATGGTTTTGATGATGAACTACAGGTACCAAAAGTTTTCATCATTTCCTTGCATATTGGAATTTTTAAAATATTTATTTATTTATTAATGGCACTGGGATTTGAACACAGAGACATCTATCTCCACCCCCAGCCCTTTTTTAAAAAATAGAGTCTCACTAGGTTGTTGAGAGTCTTGCTAAGCTGCTGAGGCTAATCTGTAAGCAGTCTCCCAAGTATTTGGGATTAGCAGTATGTGCCACCACACCCTGGCATGTATTGGAAGTCTCACCATCATAAGATTTGCTGGTGAGATTTGAGGGCCATCATTGTGCTTCCAAACGTTCTGATTTTCTAAGCCCTGATGGAAGAGAAAAATAATCAGCCCTAAATCTTCCACAAGAAAAACTACTTGCTTAGATATTTACAGGACAAACAGCTGAGTAGAGCAGGTGAATGTCCTATAGGGCAGTGTTTGTATGCCAGGTTTTAACTTTCCTGTTTGAAATTTGAGTAAAATGATGAAATCTTAAATTTCTGCTTTAGTGCTGTTCTCCAGCTAAATCTCCAGAAATAAATTCAGTTTTTATTAATAAAACCATATGCAGAAAAATAGAAATAAACCCCACTTTCTCACCCTGCACTAGAGTCAACTCCAGATGGATCAAAGACCTAGAAATCAGACCAGAGACGTTGCAGCTACTCGAAGAGGGCATAGGCCCAACACTTCAACACATAGGCACAGGAAAAGACTTCCTTAACAAGACCCCAAAGGCACAGGAAACTAAAATGAGGATTAATACGTGGGATCGCATTAAACTAAAGAGTTTTTGTGCAGCAAAGGAAACAATCAAGAACCTCAACAGAGCTGACAGAATGGGAGAAGATTTTTGCCAGCTACTCCTCTGATAGAGGACTCATATCTAGAATATACAGAGAACTTAAAAAAATCACCACTAAAAAAACAAATAACCCAATCAAAAAATGGGCAAGTGAGCTAAATAGACACTTCACAGAAGAAGAAATACAAATGGCCCATAAATGCATGAAAAAATGTTCAACATCATTAGCAATCAGAGAGATGCAAATCAAAACTACCCTGAGATTTCACCTAACCCCAATTAGAATGGCAATCATTAAAAACACAAACAGCCGGGCGTGGTGGCGCACGCTTGTAATCCCAGTACTTTGGGAGGCGGAGACCGGAGGATCCGGGTTCACGGCCAGCTTTCTCTCTCTCTCTCTCCCTCTCTCTGTCTCTCTCTCTCTCTCTCTCTCTACTTAGTGAGGCCCTCCGCAACTTCGTGAGACCCGGTTTCAAAATAAAGTATAAAAAAAAAA